>AYEL01062083.1:0-21305 GCA_000484575.1 Olivierus martensii
TAAAACTTTCAAACAAACATTTATACAATGCATAGATGTAATAAATACAATACTATTTCCAATTACATTACGAAAAATACTTAATTTTTACATGCCATAGAAAGTTTTCTGACAGTGACAAAACAAAACAGTCTCACCGAGGACACAGCACTCGCTCGACTGACAAGTTGAAACCTGTACGGGCATAGTGATTGAAAAAGATAGACGTTCACTGTTTATTGCGTCTAGGATTATTTGTTTACGAAAAATGCCGGTATTCCATATTAGGGATACTATTCGATATTTGGTTACTTTCCTCTATTATTTTATATAGAAATTTGCATAAATTTATATACTTTGTGCATATGGCTTTATTTAAACCAGTGTTTCTCAAAGTGGGCGATATCGTTCCGTTGGGGACACTGGGTCATTAGAGGGGGCGTCAAGTAGCAAGCATGTCGTGAGTGCACGCGGCTAGGATGTTTTTTTTGCATACTTTACGCCCCCTTTCCAATCAGGGAGATTACTAAGGGGGCGGGGCCAGTTCCAACCACGGGCTGCACCCACACCCGTGGAGGGAGGCCGGATGGTGAAGGACGAGGATCAATGGGGCGGGGGACAGCACCCCGAAAAAATCCGGGACCAGACCCGGGACGCGAACCCGGGTCCTCCAGCGTGGAAGCCAACGCGTTAGCCTATCACTCAGATATCCGGCCGCCCGTCTGGGATGATTCAGTTGTTGTGTTTGCTCGTGTTGCCAACGCGTTATCACTCAGATATCCGGCCGCCCGTCTGGGATGATTCAGTTGTTGTGTTTGCTCGTGTTGCATTGCAAATTATCTTAGCTACACAACATTAGCCAGGGACGTAACTATGGGTGGGCCCGGGTGGGCCATGGCTCATGCATGGAAAGTTCTGGCCCATGTGCTGGTCCACCCTGAATATATAACCCGAAACGTAAAATGAAACCGCAAGAGTTCAACTCCACATAATCCAAGACGCCTTGAGTTTTGTAAAAATGAAAATTTACAACCGAATACACAAAATCCAAGACGCCTTGTATTCCGTAAAAATGAAAATAAAAAACCTAATCCAAGACGCTTTGTATTCCGTAAAAATGAAAATGAAAACCACAAGTATAATTTAAGCCCACATAATTTCATGCAAAGAAGAACTCAAAAAGCACTCATAATCCAAGATGCTTTGTATTCCGTAAAAATGAAAATAAAAAACCACAGCATAATTTATGCCTTGTATTCCGTAAAAATGATAATAAAAAACCACAAGCATAATTTATTCCACATAATTTCACGCTAATAACGATAAAAAAATTTTTTTACAAGCCGCGAAAAACGCGTCCTTTGCATATCATTCCATTTTTTTCGTTTTTCTTTTGAGTTAGTGGCCGCCATTCTGAAAAAAAAGCAAAATTAAAATACTGTCCGGCTGAGCGAAATGTGCAGCTGACATTAGCATTCGAAATCGTTTGGATATCATGAAATGCGGGGATTTACGACTGCAATTTACAAATATTGAACCTGATTTTGACTATTTAATATCACAGCATCCTTCTTATTGATTACGTTCATTCCAAATTAAATTAAATTTTTTAATGACAAATACATTTTTTTTAATTGTTATTCTATTAATGTTAGTATTTGACGAATTAATAATTATCCATCTTTATAAAAATTTGCAATAAAAATTGTATATTAATGAAAAATACTGATTTTTATTTATTTTTTAATATTTCTTCTTCATATTAGTAGAAATTAAGGTGGGGGCGTTAGTAAATTTTGTATATACTATGATGGAGTTCATAGAAATACGTTTGAGAAACATTAGTTTAAACCCGTAATTTAATTGCTGTTGGCTCAAAAATATTAAGGAATCTCTTGTTGAATAGTCGTCGAACATTCAGCTTATTAAGAAAAATTTTGTTATGATATCTAAAACAAGTATTGAGATATTTAAATTTTAAAACTTTTCGGAATTTTCAATGGTTAGAAGACTGAACATATCGATAGTGCATACGATAAAATGGCATAAGTGATAATGCATTTTTTTACAACATTCTACTATATTGTATAAATTGTTTTTTTTTTTTAAACCGTAATATAGTTCAAAAATTTATAAGGTTAGATTAGGAATAGTTAAGCCGCCAAATCTCACATGGAAAATACTGTATCTGGCAGATGGCAATTCAGAGCCCATCATAGGCTGGCCAACATCCATCATGGTATCAACCGGAAGATTAAAGGACGAAATTCAACGTGTCGGGCCAGGAATCCTGAAAAACTGGATGTATAGGATCCGAAATTGAATCCAAATCCTTCAGGTAGTAAGCTAATGCTTTACCATGCGGCAAAAATTCATAAAGTTCCTCCCCCTAATATCTCAGCAACTATTAATAAGTGCTATTGTTTTATCCAGACATTACAGAAAATCAACTTCATTACGGATTTTTATAATATAATGATCGCTACAAATAAATTGTAGTGATTATTATAAATTCATAACTAAAAATCCTACAAATAAATCAAAATTATGAAATAAAATTATATAAATATTATTTTGTATTGATTATATGTAATGTATTGGCACCGTAAACAATGCTATGGAGTACTATACCATTGTCACTAAATATTATTTTGTATTGATTATTGATTATATGTAATGTATTGGCACCGTAAACAATGCTATGGAGTACTATACCATTGTCAAATATCTTTGACCATTTTTTATATTAAGATGTTCCAACAATGGATGATGATATCCGTTCTTTTCTGAAATTAATGTTTGCAATGATACAAATAAAGGAATTTAATTAAGAATATAAATCTGTAATATTATGAAGCTTTCACTTGAGATATTATTTATATTTAAAATATATTGATTTATTGTAGAAGGAAGAAATGAGTAAATAAGAAACTGGATTAAATTATGGACAGGAAAAGACACATTTTGAAATATTTCATCCTTATCCAAGAGATACACAAACGTCTGGTGATAAGCTTCGTCAGGAATTTATTCTGAAGTAAGCAATTCTGAGGTAATTTTATTATCTGTAATCCGCTTATCTCAGGAGATAATTTTATATGCAAAGTAAAAGATCAGTTCTATTTGTAGCAATTGAGTGTATACGATATGATAAGCAATTTATTTTTATAACAGATTATTACAAAAATTAATATATTATAGCTTTAGTATTTATACTTCAAGATTTTGTAAGATTTTAGAAAGTAATTTAGTATATAATGTATTGTACATGAACATAGATTTCAATTTATTATAGAACATTTCATTAATTAGTACAAATTTCGTCGATGAATCATTTATTTCTTCGTTGAAAGCGTTCTCCGATAAAATCTTGAATTGGATAATTTGACTTCGAATATTACTAATAGGATTACTTATAAGCATAGTTGAATATCATTAAACATTAAACATAAAATATGAAAAATGTGGGATGAAATATTTAGATTCCCATTTCTTATAGGAAATCCAGATTCAAATCCTAAATCTCTGATTTGTATCAATAGCGATAACAACAAAACTCATACCATTGGATTGAATTATTTCGACTTCTATTGTCTGACGTTTAAATATTTCTGAACATTATGTATTGGCACCGTAAACAATGCTATGGAGTACTATACCATTGTCAAATATCTTTGACCATTGTTTATATTAAGATGTTCCAACAATGGATGATGATATCCGTTCTTTTCTGAAATTAATTTTTGCAATGATACAAATAAAGGAATTTAATTAAGAATATAAATCTGTAATATTATGAAGCTTTCACTTGAGATATTATTTATATTTAAAATATATTGATTTATTATAGAAGGAAGAAATGAGTAAATAAGAAACTGGATTAAATTATGGACAGGAAAAGACACATTTTGAAATATTTCATCCTTATCCAAGAGATACACAAACGTCTGGTGATAAGCTTCGTCAGGAATTTATTCTGAAGTAAGCAATTCTGAGGTAATTTTATTATCTGTAATCCGCTTATCTCAGGAGATAATTTTATATGCAAAGTAAAAGATCAGTTCTATTTGTAGCAATTGAGTGTATACGATATGATAAGCAATTTATTTTTATAACAGATTATTACAAAAATTAATATATTATAGCTTTAGTATTTATACTTCAAGATTTTGTAAGATTTTAAAAAGTAATTTAGTATATAATGTATTGTACATGAACATAGATTTCAATTTATTATAGAACATTTCATTAATTAGTACAAATTTCGTCGATGAATCATTTATTTCTTCGTTGAAAGCGTTCTCCGATAAAATCTTGAATTGGATAATTTGACTTCGAATATTACTAATAGGATTACTTATAAGCATAGTTGAATATCATTAAATATTATAAAACATTAAACATAAAATATGAAAAATGTGGGATGAAATATTTAGATTCCCATTTCTTATAGGAAATCCAGATTCAAATCCTAAATCTCTGATTTGTATCAATAGCGATAACAACAAAACTCATACCATTGGATTGAATTATTCCGACTTCTATTGTCTGACGTTTAAATATTTCTGAACATTATGTATTGGCACCGTAAACAATGCTATGGAGTACTATACCATTGTCAAATATCTTTGACCATTTTTTATATTAAGATGTTCCAACAATGGATGATGATATCCGTGCTTTTCTGAAATTAATTTTTGCAATGATACAAATAAGGGAATTTAATTAAGAATATAAATCTGTAATATTATGAAACTTCGTTGAAATTTGGGATTTTTACTGTACCAGTTTCCCATTTCTTGTAGATAAATAGAAAATCTCCAAATTTTGCGTAAATAGATACAATTACAGCTTACAGTTTGTAGTATGTTTGATCCGAAATTACCGAATATCAGTCCTGTAATATAAATTGGACAACCTAAGATATAAATATTATATTAGCTGAAATATACGTTAATCATTTTTCTCATTGCGCCTGATTTAAAACAAACTACCATCAAACAACATCTTAGTAAAATAATATTTATATTGAAAAACTTAGAATAATCTATTTTATATGTGTATCGCATTATTTATTTACAAGCAATATTAAGTTAGAAATCCATCTTTGGTCGTCACCAAGTAATATTTTAAAGAAATGTGCACTCATTCATAAAATCTGAAATAATCTGAAGGTCCGGTATAGAAATTGATTGAATATTTGTATATATGAAGTTTGAAAGCATATTTTAATCATTTATTGTACAGTGTTGCCTCGCAATTCGACGTCCCGCAATTCGTCGGTCTCGCAATTCGACATTTGGATACAAATCAAAAAGGAACAATACAAATCTGTTAATTTATATTCTATAAATTCAAATTTAAAATCAAAAATGTTTGGATGGGCTTTATCGGCCTCGATAAATTTCTCTACGTCGCCCTCGACTGCATGATTTGACTCCATGTTTGTTCTTCGCCAAGGATTGTGGTATAGCGTCACTCAACTCCCAATTCCAAAGTAGAAAAACTTTCAACTCTCGACGGAGGCCAGCGTTGGTGCCGACTGGAGTTTGATTATAACACAGATTAGTAATACACAGATAGTCAACTCCCGAAAAATCACGTGACAAAAGTACATACAGCGCCCTCAGCTGTACTTACAGGAACTACAACTCACGTGACCTAACATTCGAGTTTTATTTTTTTAAATATTTTTCAAAATCATTTCCAATTGTGCAGAAATTATATATATATTTTTAAAATTAATTAATAATTAAAACAAAATTAGATTTTGAGAAGTGACAGTGGTTTCGGTTTCTTTCTCACCACTGTCGAACTCAATTTGAACCGTTGGGAAGCTGGCGCCATATTTAATTTTTTGTAAGTTTTATTAGATTTTGTTCTGCCATAGCCAGTTATAAAATAATGAATACAAAGAGCACAGATAAGAGGATTCCATGTATTATTTGCGGTAATAATAATCCGCCGCTGTTTCATTTTCCGTCGAGAAAAGAAATGTAAGTTTGATTCACTTTTTGTAAATTCTGTTTTCAATTATTAAATTTAATTACGGTAGTTAATCTATAAGCATATAAATGCAAATTTAAAATTACAGAAAGTTATAAGCATTATGAATATCCTAGTGTAAATAGGAAAATATTAATTTTTAAAGATTGAAAAAATTGAAATCAAACTATTTAAAAATAAATTAAATGTTAATATATTTTTTGTTTTAGAGTCAGCAATTAAACAATATAGATGCATTATTGGATATAAATGATACTGAATTGGCACAATCTTGTAACGAAATGGATTTCAATAATGAAACAGCCACACATACTCAAAGAAATATTGGTGATGTGCTAAATATAAATAGTGTTCCAGAATCAGCTGTAAGTTTTGGTTTACATTTTGCTATAGTAAAGAAATTAATAAAGTAAATCATATAATGATTTTAATGTATTATTTGTGTAGGATAAAGATAATGTTTCTCTGGCAAACATCTCCAAAACCGGAAAATAAAATATAGCAATATGAAGCATCTCTGCAGTTATACAAATATTAATCCATCTTTGTAAATAAGAGCTTTAAAAAGTATTTTCTTTACTACATTAACTTGTATGTATTCTATATCTACTCTACATTAACTTATATGTATTTTAATGTATTTTATCTTAAATAAGTTTAAAACAAACAAAAATAGTTTTATTTATCTTTTCTGTTTTTGATTTGAATGTATGACATATAACAAGTGGTAATACATTTCTCTGTTTATAATATTGGATGTCATTTCGAATGTCATATATTTTAAGAATAAATAATGTTTATTTACATAACTTTTCTGACTTGAATAATTTGGTTGTGTTACATTATAGACTAAATAATAATAACTTTTATCGCGTTTTATTGCTTTCGTTACAGTTGTAATTAATTTATTCGCTAAAGTAATCGCTAATGTATGAAAATGAAATTATAAAAGCGATTTCTACCGGTGAAAGTTTAAAAAATTCGTAAATTATAGCTACAAATTCAAAAATAGTTAGCAATGACGTATATGACGACGCGCATGACGTTAATTAATGACGTCACGGTTCTATTTAGCGTTGATTAGGTGGTGACGTCATTTTAGTTTCTATATTTGCCACTGAGGCGATGATACTGAATGCTGATTGGCTTAGCCATCCAAATGCTTTAACATAGAAAGTATAGCAAGTTGACCATCTGTATATATCTAATCTGTGGATTATAAACCATGACGCTAGCTTGAAATTCCAACGCCGGCTAGCGACCTTGTAACTCCACGCTGGAGTGGGACTATAAACCAGTCTTAAAAGTTGTTACTACCAGACCAGAACAATGTCTGTCGAACGTGTAATAATTCGCTAAATCGCATAGATGAAATAAAATATATTTTTTTCAATTATATATTGAATCGAAATAATACATTGTAGTATAGTACTTATTTTTAAGTAAAAATGAATAGAAGTCTAAATTCAAGTTTAATTAATATCATTTCACTATACTGTTTCAGTATAGTGAAATGATGTTAAACAAGCATCTAATTATCGATATTTTTTATTGTCAAACGAACTTCAAATACGGAAAACAGCAGGATTATAAAATAATGCATACTAACTTATTAGTTACAGGTATTAATATTTTATTTTTCTTATAATTTGTTATATGAAGTATTTTTTAAAGGCATCTATTCCATATTTCCTTCATTAGGAATTTTATTAATGCAAAGATTTTTTCATATTGTAGAAATGGCGCTATTATAATTATAGTACAGCATATAGGAAATACGTGAACTAACAAACAGCTTCTTTAAACGGAGAGTTAAGCTTATGGAAGTTCATTAAAAAATAGATTATACTGTACTATGTTTCATAAAAAAAAAAAAAAATTGAATTTTAGTGAGTGAAATTTAAAATTTTTTATTTGCCAATAATGATTCCATAATTGAAATTACCTTTCAATAATTCATGCATATTTACATCCATTAATTCAAATACTAAAGACAATTTTCCAGTCATTTGGTCACTAAAAGAGGAAAAAAACAGTAATTAATAAATAATAATATATCTAAGATTTAAAAAAACTCAGATAAATTATATTAGTAATATAATATCATTAATATTAATGTGATTATTCTGTAATTGATTTTTAAACGATAAATTTAACCTTATATTTACATATACTATATTTTATTTGTAACATCAATTTTATTAATTCTAGGATTTCTTTCATTATCAAGTTTATTTAATATTAAGCGTTATTTAATGTTATAAAATTGTAGCATAAACCATTTCAGAACCAATAAAAAAAAAAAAAAATGCACAAATAATATACCGCATAAAGAAAACATAGGCAAAATGTTATGCTTTGCTAATAATTAGAAATTAAATAAGTTAGACAAGATCGATCATTCAACCTTTTCCATTATTTGATTTTATACAATCTTTTTGTTAAAAATTCAAAATGATCAATTTCGGGTTTATTAAAAATGACCAATATTGGGTATAATAAATGAAATATTTTCTTTCAGTTATTTTGGGACAATATCTCAAATATTATCTAATCTGAAAGAAATATATATATAATACAATATTGGAACCCTCTAGGGCACTGATTCTGAAATGGATTGCTGCGACACACTGTGCGCTGCAAATATTACAAAAGTTCTGTATATGTATACAAATATATATTACTTCTGTATATTTTCGCAAATATACAGAAGTACTATATATTTTATCCATAAAAGAAATTTTTTTCAAATAATCTATAATGGGCCGTTTATTAAAAAGTTTGAGTACTACTGCTCTAGGGAAATCAACCGTATTGAAAATTATCGATATTCAATCATATCAGGCACGTTGATATAGCGTTTGCTTATCAAAACGCTATATCATTTAAATATTATCTAATTTAAATGAAATTCGTGTACAATGTATTATTGGAATTCGCTAGAGAATTGTGTACTAAAAATGATTATTTTGATCATTTTTAGCACATACGATTCTCTAGCGGATTCTAATAATATATGCGAATTCGCATTTAAATTGGATGATATTTACATATTACAATACAGTGGTGCTTCGCAATTCGTCACTAATCCGTTGCCGAAGTAAGGTCGAATTGAGAAACTGTCGAATTGTGGGACAATATTTCCCATATAAGACTAATCCGTCGCCGAACTAATGTCGAATTGAGAAACTGTCGAATTGCGGGACAATATTTCCTATATTGTCGACTTGCGGGACAATATTTCCCATATAAGATTATGTAAAATAGATTAATTCGTTGTCGGTCCCAACCACTCCCCTAACGGGTGAGGTGAGAGAGATAACTATATTATTACTTTGTTATATATGTGCTACTGTTGTATAACACACTAAATTATAAAATACACTATTTTATACAATACACACAATTTATTAACCCTTGGATGTTGAAATGAAGTCTTCCAGCAGATACCCTAGCACCCATAATCTTCTCTCTCTGTTGCAAAACGTTGCCACAGTTGTCCTAGGAACGCCATAATCGAGTTACATTTTAATTGTTCTACTTTTTTACACTTATCTACAATTTTTTCTTTGTTCTCTTTGCTCAATCAAGTATTTTTTTTTTTCGGAATTATACCTCTGATCAGTTCTCTTTGAACTCATCCTTACATTTCACTCAGAAAAATAATAATAATTACAAATTTTTTTACTTTCTGAAAAATGTAATATTGAAAATTAAAATAAACAACACGGGCAAACACCAAAGTAACCCAAAAAGAACTAACAAATAACATCACACAATTCCATGCACGCGCATGCGCCATCCCTCGAAACCCAATTGTCGAATTGCGGGACGTCGAATTGCGATTCACCACTGTATATCGTTTTGACACAAGAAAACATGTTGCTTGATGTGATTGAATATCGATTATTTTCAATACGATCGATTCCTTAGAAGATTCCAATATTCTATTGATATATATTACATTCATATTGGATAATATTTATTCGACGTATTGCCCCAAAATAAGCGAAATATCATTATTCATATTGAACTGATAATATTGAACCGATATTAATCATTTTCAATAGGCTTAGTCCTTTAGTGTGATCTCATAATATATATGAATTGTATCTAAATCAAATAAATAAGCGTAAAATATCGTACTGATGATGGACAAACCTAATTCATACGTCCTTTTATTCTATTTAGGAATGGAAAAGGTCAAAATGTCAAAACCATGTTATTAGCAATTAATAAAACAAAAATTTGGATAAAAATTTCATATAGTTGTATGTGCCAAAAATTCATAAAATTTTGGCCTTAATTAGAATGAATCTATACAATAAAATATACTATTTTTCGTCTGTTCGTTTCTATTATAACGAAATTATATAGGATTGATGTTGGTAGGGATGCCATTATTAATCCGATGACTTCGTTGTTGCAATAACGTTATAGTAACATTAATATTGACGTTAATACTCGGATAGCATCATAGTGATGTTAATGACGCTATTGGCCGAATGAAGTGAGTTTAGTCCTAGTATTGATATGCGAATTTTTATAGATAATTTTTTTAACAATATACTGTACAAAGTTACATATAAATCTATATAGTTTGTAATATTTTTATGTAATATTAAAAAATAAACTTGTAAAAATATTTAATATATAAATTAAACTACTAACATCAGATTTAATGCATTAATTAATTAAATAGAATAATCAGACAACATTTATTAATTCAAGTTTTCTGAATCAAGATAGAATTATAACAATCAGAGCAACAATCATTTTTATTAATATATTACATTTCATGATTTCATCTATCCCTATATAAAAATTTAACTTTATTAATTTTGTATATCTAAAGCATTTTAATATAAGTTATACAGTGGTGCCTCGCAATTCGACGTCCCGCAATTCGACAATTGGGTTTCGAGGGATGGCGCATGCGCGTGCATGGAATTGTGTGATGTTATTTGTTAGTTCTTTTTG
The DNA here is from genome assembly GCA_000484575.1 of Olivierus martensii. Classification (NCBI taxonomy): domain Eukaryota; kingdom Metazoa; phylum Arthropoda; class Arachnida; order Scorpiones; family Buthidae; genus Olivierus; species Olivierus martensii. Next base: position 10,966 of record AYEL01062083.1, read on the forward strand.
GGTTACTTTGGTGTTTGCCCGTGTTGTTTATGTTAATTTTCAATATTACATTTTTCAGAAAGTAAAAAAATTTGTAATTATTATTATTTTTCTGAGTGAAATGTAAGGATGAGTTCAAAGAGAACTGATCAGAGGTATAATTCCGAAAAGAACAACACTGATTGAGCGAAGAGACGAAGAAAAAAACTGTAGATAAAGTGCAGAAAGGTAGAACAAAAAGAGATGATGAAAAAAATTGTAGATAAAGTGCAGAAAGGTAGAACAATTAAAATGTCGAAAAAAAATTGTAGATAAAGTGCAGAAAGGTAGAACAATTAAAATGTAAAAAAAAAATGTAGATAAAGTGCAGAAAGGTAGAACAATTAAAATGTAACTCGAATATGATGTTTCTAGGACAACTGTGGTAACGTTTTGCAACACAGAAGATTATGGGGTTCCTACGAAAACTGTGGCCACGTTTTGCAACACAGAGAGAAGATTATGGGTGCTAGGATATCTGCTGGAAGACTTCATTCCAACATCCAAGAGCTAATGAATCGTGTGTTGTGTATAAAATAGTGTATTTTGTAATTTAGTGTATTATACAATAGTAAAACTAAAAGAAGAACACTTGATTAAGCAAAGAGACGAAGAAAAAGTTGCCGATAAAGTGCAGAAAGGTAGAACAATTAAAATGTAACTCGAATAAGGCGTTCCTAGGACAACTGTGGCAACGTTTTGCAACAGAGACAAAAGATTATGGGTGCTAAGCTGTCTGCTGGAAGACTTCATTCCAACATCCAAGGGCTAATAAATTGTGGTGTCTGCTGGAAGACTTCATTCCAACATTCAAGGGCTAATAAATTGTGTTGTGTATAAAATAGTGTTTTTTGTAATTTAGTGTGTTATACAATAATAAAACACATGTAATATTCTATATAAAATAGTGTATTTTGTAATTTAGTGTGTTATATAATAATAAAACACACATAATAATGTATTTTGCAGAAGATTATGGGTGCTAGCGTGTCTGCTGGAGTAACGTTTTGCAACACGGAAGATTATGGGTGCAAGCGTGTCTGCTGGAAGACTTCATTCCAACATTGGGCTAATAAATTGTGTGTTGTGTATAAAATAGTGTATTTTGTAATTTGGATTATGGGTGCTAGCATGTCTGCTGGAAGACTTCATTCCAACATCCAAGGGTTCTAGGGTGTCTGCTGGAAGACTTCATTCCAACATCCAAGGGCTAATAAAGTGTGTTGTGTATAAAATAGTTTATTTTGTAATTTAGTGTGTTATACAATGGTGTCTGCTGGAAGACTTCATTCCAACATTCAAGGGCTAATAAATTGTGTTGTGTATAAAATAGTGTTTTTTGTAATTTAGTGTGTTATACAATAATAAAACACATGTAATAAAGTGCATTTTGTAATTTAGTGTGTTACACAATAGCAAACCACATATAATAAAATAAATAATATAGTGTAGTTCTCTCACCTCACCTGTTAGGGGGCCAGTAACGAATTAATATATTTTCCATAGTCTTATATGGGAAATATTGTCCCGAAATTCGACAATTTCTCAATTCGACATTAATTCGGCGACGGATTAGTGACGAATTGCGAGGCACCACTGTATATCTTGATTATAGAAGTTGAATTATTGTAGATGTATGTAAAAATCACATAACATTCACTCATATATAGTAGAATGGGGTAAAATCCTCGGTGGGATTAAACTCTTATCCCACCGAGGCTTTTACTCCAGTATTAAACAACAATATTTTTTGGTGATTAATGACAGGTGACAACTGTAGCATGAAATGTGATAGTGATTGTATTGCAGACATATTTTGTGTGATCTCCGAATAATATTATATTCAGTATGATATAATTTTTTGTTCCGTCTATATTTTATTAGCATTATTTTAAGAAACAGTGTTAAACTTTCTAAGTGATGAATATCTCGAAACTAATATTTTGCCTGAAAAAAGTCATTGAGTGGATTATTAACGTAGGTAATTTTTCATTATCTCCGTTTCTTCAATAAGGAGCACTATTCAGTTATCAGATATATGATTTTGTGAGGCAAGATTATATTAATAATGCAAAAATACGCAGCGTGTATTCATAATTAAAAGTTCAATGAAGTATAAAATGTTCATTTTAAATCATAATAAGTTATTTCGTTATGTTTTAAGTGTTTTAGAAGTTATAAACGGAAAAAGTAGATGCAGTGAAGAGCTATTGGAAACAGAAAAAATTAAAATTGAGTAGAATTTGATTGAAATACATCAAATTTTAATAAAATTTTTTATTATTATTTAGGTGATTGTTTCGTGATTATTAATGACAATGTATATTCTATTGCAAAAAAAAAGATGCATCCTTAAAAAATAGAGCGAAATCTGCGAAACTCTGTATTCAAATGCCTTTCAGTTAGATATACAAATGATTAAAATCCATCGTTGTTAAAATCTTATCGCCAAAACCCATAGGATGTTCGAGAACTCATGAGAAGAGCGAATCTAAAGCCAATATAAAGAGCGGCTTTCGTAAATACAGACATATTTGACTGGTTTTTGTGTTTCATTATATTACATTATATTATAATATTATAAAGATATGAGGATACGTCAGCAGTATAGACAGCAGAGGGAATTTGAGAGAGGCCGCATCACACGTTTATATCAAATCTACATCATTTTCTTTTGCAACAGATTATACAGTATATGTAGGCCTATATATATTTGTTCGTAAAAAGATTTTTTATTGTATTTTACATAAGTGAGTACTTTCATCATATTTGATGCGTACTTTTACCCCTATGATAGTGTAAGAGTATTTATTTGCAACTTTTTTAAAATAAATTTTCAATACTTATATTATTTTGAAAAACAAAACATATGTTTCATCTATTACAGGATTGATAAAAATATGTTTTTTCTGTCCTCTAACAGATAAAATATATTTATATCTGTCAGAGAACAGATATAAGACGAATTCATCCATAATTCTTGCAGATATAACTTACTGAGATAGATTTGCTCCTTGTCAAATTTTAGACGGGTGCTCTTGCTCTACTCTACTCAAATCATTTTCATGAATACAATATGATTATAGTGGTGTATGATTTTCACATACAACACTGATAAATAGTAACAGTTACACATAAATAATTGTTATTCGAGTCTGGATATCTGCTCTAATTGTTACTTTCAGCTTTGCATAATTTGCATTTTCACTTTAATATATATTTATATAAAATATATATAAAAATAGGAAAACAAAATTCAAGAATCATTACTACGTGTCAGCGCCGGATCTAGGGTGAGGAAGCGAGGCAATCGCCTAGGGCGCAAAAATGCTGTTGCAATTTCACACACAAGCTTAATTATATTAATCTTGACATGTTTCGTTCTATAGAGTCGGTCTACATAAGACAATGTTGTATTTTTCTAAAGGATAATTCTTATCAAGGCAGAGAGAAATCAGTGCGAATTAAATTATTATTTACATGATTGAATGATAGTCTGTCTAAGTAAAATAAATATTTATGTTTCCTTCATATTTTCCCGTATCAGCATATCGCAATCAGGATATCATAATCGCAAATATGCTTTACTTATTATTTTTGTTTTAACATAGATACCACTTTATTTTCATTAAAAGCTGTATATAATCCCATTCTAGATTTATTGTCTCCCAATCCAACTCAAGTTTTTGTGTTTCTCAATGAATACATATCTGATGTCATTACATTTCCGGTTCCAAAGCAGTAGATATGTTTATCTATTATAGTGGATCGGGGGAAGTCGGCATACTTAAGCTTTTTGACCCTAAAACTCATATCTTTTTATAATATATAGTATAGGCTAATTTTATATAAAATTCTTTTGAATTATATATGATTTAAAGAAAGACCTTATATATAATATGTATTGCGAAATTTATAATCAGTTGTTTTATTTTTTTATTGTTTATGCAGAAAAAACTTTCTAACCTATAGTTAGCGTTGAGTACTCTTGCTTAATTTTGTAATTCCAGCAAAGACTGTTTTTTGAGAATTTTTTTCTATGACATACTGTATAAATAATTATACATATCTTGGTTGTAAACTCCAGTTATTTCTACATTGCTTATTTTACTCAATTCACGGTTAAAGAAAGAATTTTATTTAATATACTGTAATTTGACAACATTAAAATAGGATATTATAAAATGGATCAAGTTAATAATGTATGAATGATATAAATTTAATATTTTTTAATTTTTATTCTATAAAATGCATATGTATAAAATAGCAAATAATATACTATACTAAACTGATTAACAAACTAGTTTTTATTAATCAGATATATTAGTCCCATTATATTTTATATATATAATAATATAATAAAATGCTCTTAATCCAGATATTATAAATACTTTATTCAAACAAAAAATTCAAACATAGTAACTTAAACAAATTCATGATTTTAGCTATTGATAAAATATTACATGCTATTTTTTCTAAATACTGTATACAGTATAATACAGAGCATAACATCGTAAATATGATTAACGTTAATAGATAACAGTGTTGCATTTTTTTAAAATAATACCAAAACATCTATTTTATCATAAACACTGTACAGTATTATTAAGATTCGGTTTGTTGAAATATTTTTATAGTCAAATTTGCACTAAGGTTGCTTCACTTATTAATCTAGAATAACACAAATACGACCAACACTACCATTAATCTAATAAACATTAAAAAAAATTTTTTTTAATGTTTATTAGATTAATGGTAATTTTTTTTTTCAAATTAATATTTTTGTTAATTTAATATCTATTTTTCTGTATATTTTTTAATTATTAGAATATGTAAATTATTGCGGTTATCTTGTGTACGATTGAAGAGGGCGCATATGAAGCCGAAATGCATATCTATTCCATGGGATAACTGCTTTGTGTAATTTTTAATATTTACGTTTTAGAAGTTTGTTTTATAATTTTTATTTTTAAAGTTTGGAATGTTGTCAAAGTTACGATGTAACAATGTAATAAAAAGGCAAATCTACAAAAATGTCTAATTTAATTATATTTACATATTTACATTGCCTACTCCCAAGATTTATGTACTAATAAAGATTGTTTTTATATACAACTATTATTTTTATTTCTGATTTAAAAAAAAATTCCAAAAATACCCCACATCTTTTTATAATTATGTTTAACGATTATTATTATATTCACTCCTTCATATAATCATACATTTATTTTCGGGAAAATTTCTTTAATTTATATCATTATTTTTTATATTAATTGACTAATTGTGATGAATTAGATTACACCACATCTATTTTCATAATTTAGACTTCTAAATATTTTATTTTGTCTCAATATAACTGTTTCCGAATTATATAAAAAATTGTAATTAAATTTACAATTTTTTATATAATCTTTTTTCGTGAATTAATTTTAGTTTTTTCGATTAATATTATAAAAATAGGAGAAAATTAAATTGTATAATAATAAATTTATTAAAATAATCGTGATAAGACCTGTTTGTTCTATTATTTATTTTCTGTTTTTGTTCTCGAATTTTAATACTCAAACGAATCCTTGTATTTTCGGAAACAAAAGTGATAAAAAAAAAATATGGGCATATCCAAAAATCAACTTTTTAGCGCATATTAATAAATACAACAAAATTAAACTTTTATAAACATTTAATAGTATTTAATACTCATTACTGAATAGAGTTCAATTAGCACATTAATACTTTTAAAGTTTTCTAATAAATAGAAATAAGATATTCTATAAAAGATAATTTGTAAAATATAATTTAGATTATCCTCCTCATCTTATTGTTTTTAACTTCTTTATCTCAATTTTATTTTAGAATAACTGAAGATGCTAATATTCTAATAATCATATCACCTTTTCTTGCTTATATAAATTATCTACATGTATTTTATCATCATTCTCATCCAGGGGCAGCCCGTTAACTTTGGGGGCCCTGGGCTAACACTATTTGGGGGCCTATCCAATTAACCCAAATTAACCTAACACGCTTTAGAGGAGCTAGACTTGCACTCGCATTCCGACATTCCCACATTGTCATTTGTCAATTATGAAAATAAAGTATATTTTGATTTTACCGACTGCCGACAGAGCCGATTTAAGACAGACCTATATTTATTATTTACTGCCATTTAAAACATTGATTTTTGATATTTTATTCAAATCTAACAGTGTTGCAAACCAACGATTTAAACTTTATCTAGGTACGAAAAATTTTATAAAATTTATTTTTTCTTAAATTGTTAATTTAATTGTTTTTATTTTTTTGACCGCGAAGGGAGCCCTTTGATTGAACGAAGCTACAGCCCATAAAGACCATGCGTAAATCCGCCCCTGCCCTCATCATCCCCGCGGATCGACATTGTTATCTAAAAAACCAAATGTGAAAACAACATTAAGGCAATAAGTAATATTTATTCATAAATACAAAAGCATATTTGTATTTAGAAATGTTACTTCTTGCTTTAGTATTATTTCTGATATTTGTTTTGTTTGCTACATTCGGCAGAGATTAAGATATGCGATGATCTCTTATCTATTAATACTTCTTATTAGTCTTATGAAAATTGGAACATAATAAAACTTTTATTTAGTCATATTCATTAAAGAATTAATTTCTTTATATTGAAAAATTATTATTAGGATATTAAAAAATACTTATAAACTCATTAACGTAGTATTTTTTATTTTTTTCTATTGATAACTTGCATATTTATAAATAAGCCTTATTCAAAGTGGAAAAAGAAAAAAAATATTTTGGTGTAAAGCTGATGACGACTTCTTGAAGTCGAAAGTACTTCTATAATAATATTATCTTTTTCCACTTATATAAGTGGAAGTTTATTTACGCACTGATAACTTGCTTTCATCCTTTCCAATATTGAACTATAATGTAAAAATTGTTTATCAGTATTAATATATTTTGCATAAATCTGTACTAGTTTTAATTACAATTGATTAAACATTCTCTCTGTTGTATCCACATTCAAATATAGTAATGTATTGCTACTGTATTTCTATTTCTCTATATTAACACACATAATCAAAGTTAAATTCATTATGTAGGTTAAATCATACAATTTTTATAATAAGTATTATCGAAAAACTTAATTAAAACAATTTTTCATCATATATTTAATAATATATTTTATTCTTTATCGTTTAGATTTATAAACTATGGAAGTTATGCCTACTGACTTAATCCTCAGAAATCTTTAATTTCCCTTAGATCTTTAATCTTTCTTTCGTGCAATTTAATATTGTATTCGTTTATATAAATCTTACACTATAAATAATCGAGTGACAGCTTATATTTAACGTATCGTAATATATTATTATAAATAAGCCACGAATAATACGATAGTTACGTTTTATAAAATACCATATAGCAGCGGTGGCGAACCTACGGCACGCGTGCCAGGAATGGCACGCAGAACAATTTTTTCATAAGCGTGGAATTTTCAAATTTAAAAGAAAATTTTTACATCCGTTCTTATTCCATTTTTAAGCAATATATTACAATATGAATTGGATCTAGAAAGCAAATGCATAGCTGATGTTGAACTACTAAGAAATTTTTCAGCCTCTATTCAAATAATTGGTAAAAGATTTATAAGATTTTAGAATATTCAAATAAATTTCATATATTAAATATGATGATCATTTCAGTCAGATTAGATCAAATCGAATTCATCAATTAAAATCATATATAAAACAAAAGTAAATTGACTTAATTAATATCGTATTGACGTAATAAACAATTGTACCATTTTTATCGAAAGGCAATTGTTTGACAACGGAAGACTTTATTCAACTGTCAACAATTTGTTCTTATCTGGAGTTAAATCTGCAATTAAGAATTTAATTTTATTTAGTTTATAAAAATGGAAAATTTTAAAGAAATTTTTAATTCTTTATTGTAGATAATCATTCCTTCATTTCTTCTTTAATTGATTCATTTTACTGAAATAAGGATGAAACGAGCAATTTATCTGTAATAAAAATTATCGGTGAGAAAAAAAGAAACATCAAGACTCCCAGGATAAATACAGTATCTTATTAATATTCAAATAAGACCTCACTTATGATAATATTATGAATTAGGTACTGTACATTTAAAAATTTTGAAAATTCAGAAATATATAATCTATTTGTTATCTATGATATGATCTTTTTTCAAAAGCAAAGTTTTAAGAGTGTAAGAGAAAAATTTATGTAGAAATGTGTGCTCAAATTACATTGCTCAACAAATTTAAACTTTTTATTCTGTTCTTTAAATGAAATAAGATGATTTTAACTAATTTTTCTGGTGCTGAATTCAAATCTGCAATCAGAATCGCTCCAGTACGTTCAGTTTTCATGAAACGATAAACACAAATTTTTACTTTTACCAATTTAATGATATATAGAAATATTGGTGTTACACGAATAGAAAAATAATTAATTGGTATTTTCATGGCAAAACATTTTAAAATGTTTTTAGCCTATTTCGCTGTACCAATCTTAATTAAAAATCAGTTTTCATAATCTTAATACATAAAAAAAATCAGTTTTCATTAAGAGTACAGAATGTATGTTGAGCAGTGTTATTTCTATACTATATTACTTCATCTTAAAAAATTTTTTATTAATTTATTAGGTATGATCACTAACAATTAAGATGCATTACAGTAAAATTCAAGTAGTATAATTCGATAATCTCGAATATTTGGATAATCGGATATGAAAAATCAACAAAAGGCTAGTTTGATTTTCATAATATGTTATTTACAATAAATCAATTATTTCAAAATATAATAGCTATACATTAGTATATTGTAAGAATTTAAAACTAACCTAGATTAAATTTATTGTAGCGTACTGATAAAGAGAGTGTAAGAAGGAGGAGAGATAGAGAGAAATAAGAAGCTACAGAATGACTCTGAAGAGAAGAAATTAAATGTTACAGAAGTATATAAAGAGGAAGCAATATGGGATTCTAACAGGTTAAAAGATAAAGATTGCAGAATGCAGTGGGATGAATCTGGAATAGTTGATGCATGGCAAGCAGAATGACTCTGAAGAGAAGAAATTAAATGTGACAGAAGTATATAAAGAGGAAGCAATATGGGATTCTAACGAGTTAAAAGATAAAGATTGCAGAATGCAGTGGGATGAATCTGGAATAGTTGATGCATGGCAAGGGTATTTTCACGAACTTTTGCACAACTCGAAGACAGAAGAAGGATGAAAGAAATGAGATCACGATGTATGCAAATAATAAATATGAAAAAGGAAAAATATTGATATGAAAGAGATTATGATTAAGATTAGTACATTGAAGTACTAATCTTAATCATAATTATCTTTCATATTCTTATTCTTCATTTCTTAGTACCGAGGTATTATCTACTACTGAGTACTGAGGTAGATAATATCACGAAGGTTATCTTGAAAAAAGTAGTATATTTGTAATATCTCGGTACTAAGAGTACTGAGGTAGATAATATCACGAAGGTTATCTTGAAAAAAGTAGTATATTTGTAATGGATATGGCACTTGCGTAATCCATATTAGTGTTGAACATCGAACATCGATGTTTTTAAAACATCGATGTTCGATGTTTTTGACATCAATGTTTAGAAGTCGATGTTTTGGTATCGATGTTTTTTTCTGACTTGCGTAATCCATATTAGTGTTGAACATCGAACATCGATGTTTTTGACATCAATGTTTAGAAGTCGATGTTTTGGTATCGATGTTCGATGTTTTTTTTCTGTTTATGTAGTAGAATTACATTTAGGTTAAGTAATATTACATAATATTTTTATAAATGGAATTTTTTATAGTTGGTGATGATTTTATTTAATTTTTTAGTTTTGAATTAGGAAAATCGAACAATCCATTTGGCAATACTGATTTAGTGCTTATATTTGTCACGTGAGACGCATTATTATCGTCATTTAATTAATATTCGAAACGCATTCGGTTTCTTTTTTTTATTTCAAAGTATTTATGCCTTTGTATCTCACTAAGTATGCCTCCGAAAACCTTTCTGTGGCAACATTTTGCTAAAAATAAAAGTAATTCTGCAACTTTTGCATATATTATTCAAAAGAACTGAAAACTAGTAGTAATATCACGAATTTAAGGTGTCATCTTGAAAGCAAACATCCACAATTTCTCGGAATTCAGAAAAACTTGCAGAAGGAAGAAAAATATTATCAAGACCCTGACGAAGCATCATCTACACAACCTCTCCCAGGAAAACAAAGAAATTTCTGAGACGTTTAGGAGCATTGAGGAATT
>AYEL01062084.1:0-47104 GCA_000484575.1 Olivierus martensii
TAATATTTTTTTAAAATTGATCAATTGTAATTTAAGATAAATATTCATTTTTTAACAAAATTTTCTTTTTAGTTTTTATTTAAAAAAGAATTAAATTTTTAACTCGAAAACTTTAAATTAGGTCGATATAAAAGGACCACAGGGATTACATAAAAAAAACTATTTCATATGCGAGTTCTTGTTGATATGGGGCTAGAACAGTGGTTCTTAACCTTTTTTTCCCCAGGGCCACATACATTTGTTTGCTACATTAAGCGGGCCGCAACATGCTATATCAGCAGTCGGCAACCGGTTGGTGTCACGTGAAAAAGGTCTGACTTCTAAAAAATCGCCTACAAAAAACTCTTGACTTCAATTCGAATGAATGCCATAGGGGTTTTCCAAACTGACCCTATGACCTGTAAAATTTTATGAGTGCATCAGGATGGACCTAATAAATTAGGAAAGTTCTAATTTTTCCAGATTTACAAAATTTCTTTAATATCAGAATTTTTATTTTTTGCATGTAGGAGAAGACTTGCCCGCTTTCATAAAATTTCATGACTGCGTTCAGAGCCGCACGTTAAAGTTTGACGGGCCGCAGGTTGAGAATGGCTGGGCTAGAATATGATCACCGTTGATTCTGAGTGTCGTAAAAGGCAACTAAAAGTGACCCCTTTAATTACAACTCGTACCATTCGGCGGTTGTTCAATGTGCGTCCGTAACTCATTCGCGGGTCCCTATACGGAACCAGGACGGCTGGTGATGTTCACGTCCGTCGTTAGGACCTGCGATGGGACCCATAGAGACACCGGACCACCCGGCAGGCACGCCCGCCTCGAATCATTTTGTACTAGCGGTTCACATCGGGGGGGGGAAGTCCACACAGAATCCCAGTGGAGAGGAAAAAATTCTTATTATGACAGTTCCAATTATTCAGGACGTAACTCATATTTTCCAGTTTTATTTTATAAATAGCGTTCTTAAATAATATAAAAATACGTATATTTTCTAATATAATAAATATATTAAAACAAAATATTAACAAATACTTTATGTTTAATATTTTTACAATGAAATTTATTAATAATATTTTTTAACTTTTATTTCTATATAAAAGTTAAAAATAATAAGTTTTTTAAAAAAATAAATAAATTACATTTATTTTTTTAAAAAACTTATTTTTAACCTCACATTAAGTTGAAACTGCAATATGTACGTCGTTCTTAATTGGAAACATCGACATGTATATATTATCGAAGATATTTCTGAATTACTGAATTTTTAGATTAATTTATTTCGTTAATAATTTTTTATATAAAAAGTTTAATTTCATTCGTATTTTTAAAAATAATTTTTCATTATCTTAGGTATAGATAGCTTTATCGTATTTGGTCGTCCTGCATACCCAAATGAATTTCCATGGATGGTAATGATTTTATAGGCAAACAAGATTTATCACTTAATCATTTCTAAATATTTTTTCTTTTTTAAATATTTTCTGCACAATAGGCTTCTCTTCATGTCGGGAAAAGATTTACTTGCAGTTCATTTATAATATCTCCCAATTATATAGCTACAGCAGCTCATTGTGTTGTCAGGTAATTAATTTTTAAATTCTCTATTATTATAAAATTTAGAAATTTTTTGGAAAATATCCCCATGTTTATTTATTTTTCAGAGGGAAAAGAGTTCAGAATCCAACTGACTTATCGGCTATTGTTGGAAATGTAAATAGAGATGGCCCAAATAAAACTGTTTATTTTTCAAAAGTAATAGCGCATTCTCAATATGGTGTCCAAAATAGTCACGATATCGCTCTTCTAAAATTAACTGAAACTTTGAAAATTACCAATAGCATTAAACCTGTTTGTCTATCTTCATCAAGTCGTTCTTACGAGGGACAATGGGCTCGAGCGATGGGTTGGGGAAGGATGCATACCGGTAAGAATTTAATTTTATGAATTTCAATTATGAAAATATTAAAAATAATTTATATATAAATAATATATTATAATATCTGTTACATCCAAATGAAAATAATTTCATCTTATTCTTTATTTATATTTAATTTAGAAGTACAAGTATCCCTCCTATAACAAAGCTTCCTACAACACGGTTTCGCTCTAACACAATTTGAAAATTGCGGAAACTCTCATATAACACGGTTTTTACTTAACACATTTAGAAGATTACATTTACTCTCTTCCAACACAAAACATTTTCATTAATTTTTATAAATCTATACTAGGGGGACATAATATACACAAAATGCAATCATTGGGAAATACTTTGCATATCGTTCTTCTCATGGCAAACTAGTGAAATTGCATTTATGATTAATTTTAGCAATCTATTTTCGATTTCGATTTGAAATTGAGTTAATTGGCTACCATTGAGTATTTTGTGTTATAAACGTTCAGTTCTTGGATTTAAAAAAAATAAATTTTTATTCTTCAATAGAGGAATGTGAAAGACAAGAAAAACTTTTCTATTCATAAATTTTTTGGGTATATGTTAAGGAACGATTGTTTTGTAGCGGGTTAGATTACAGATTTTGTAAAGAGAACAGAAGATATACAAACTTTAAATGCAGAAAAAGTTCAGAAAGTGAAGTTGATATTGTTAAAGAAAAAAACGTTCTCGTTTTAACGAAATAGTAATAAGGAAGATATAATTATTAAATGAATGTTATATAGGCTGTATACTTTTTCTTTCCTTTTGTTTTACATATATTGTTTTTTTTAGGGTATTACGTATATATTTTTTCTTTCTTTATGTTTCGTGTTATTAATATTCTTAATAAAAATTTAGTTTGTTATGTAGAATTAAAGAAAGTTATTTGTTTTTAATTGGTTTTAATATGAACGTAACTCTCCTTTTTATATTGGCTCCAGGTCTCATATAACACGGTTTCACACAACACGGTGTTTTTCAGGAACCTGTCTACCGTGTTATAGGAGGGATACCTGTAATGACTTTTGTTAATTTTAATGAAATTCTATAATCCATCTAGCTTATAGAAATTAAGATTTATAATTTAATAAAGAATATAATTTTCAAATTAAAATAATTGATTATCTGGCAGGTTTTCAATAATCCAAAAATAGATATTCGTTAACTTACAGATTTATATATTCTTATTTATTGAATAAATGTAATATTATTTTTAATTAAAATTAGTCAAAGATAATTAGATTAATTTCAACTTGGTTGCTAGTTTATCTTTATAAACTGAAAACATAAAACTATTTTTTTATTTAAGAGATAGTTTTCGTCCAAAAAAATATTTAAAGGACTAAACGTTGCAGTGCATTCAAATTTTAAATATCATTTCTTATCATCATTTTGAGGTTCCTAGATGATTCCGTTAAGATGCTGTCCCAGTTCAGCTCGATTCGAAAAACTCGAGTTTATTTGAAAATAAACAGATACCCCTATTCGAATTTTTTCACAAATAAGCTCAAACTTTGTCCTTAAAAATCTTTTTACATTAATTAACATTACTGAGCAACAGACAAATTATTTAATAACATGCAAATACCGAAAGAGAGATGTTGCACAATGATGCCCAATTCTTTGTTCTGTGATCTGCAGTTTTATATTGAAAATACTGTACTTTATTAAATCGAGTAAATATTTTCCATTTACAGCAAAAACTATTTCCTAATAAAATATTTCATTGATAGAAGAGCTATTTTCTTTAATTCAAATGTATAATAGTGTAATAAAATTATTTCTATAGCAATAAAATCAACTACATTTACCGATTTAATCAAGATAAAAGAAAATAAATTATGAAAAATTACAAAAATTCATTATATTAAATAGTGTGATATATATTTTCTTTGCATTAATTGATCTTGAATTGATAATAAGGTTTTCGACTTTACCTATGAAAAACGTTCATTAAAGACATTTTATTGAAATAAGCTAATAGATATTTATGTATAAAAAGTAACTTTTTAATATCGGACGTAAAATTTCTCTTCAGCTGTTGAAAATTTTTAAAACATTTTTATCATTATTTTATTTATATTATATGCTGTTTAGAAGAATGTTCTATTAAAAAATTCTATATCAAGACCTTGATTTTGATTGAAAATTAATAAAATAATCTTTGTTTATACTTCAAAGTTCAATATTAATTTATAGTAGTGCTAAAAAAACACGCATCACGTAATTTTTCATGCTATTTTCTCAAAAGCTGTCATTTATCTTTCAATAGAGTAAACGCGAATAGTAAATAAAAAAAATATATATTAAACATATAATATCATAGCTTCTTATAAAATGTTTCATTTTTGATACAATAAAATAATAAAATTGCAATATTTGTACACTAGCAATAATAATCAAGGAAATAATAGACTTATTTACTGTCTTCGCAACAAATTTTTGCAATATTAGTTATATAATCATTGCCCATAGTTGCGAAAATTTAGCCTTTATAAGAACATCCTCATAACACAACTCAGCATTACAAGCATTGCACGTTTGTTTTATTTATTTACGTGTTGCATGCTTATTCTAGTCATCTATTGGATGATTAAATTATTAATGGCACATTACATTATTCAAGAGAGCTTATTTGTAATAGGATGGTGTAATGTGAGCAACTGACGATGCAATATATATCACAATATATAGATAAAAAAGGCAAATGATGCAATTTTTTGAGCACTACTTATATATAATAAGTAAATTGAACTTTAATATAAAGTTATTAAGTAATCATTGAAAAATTCGCAAAAAAAAAAAAAAAAAAAAAAAAAAAAAATCGAAAAAAAAAAAAAAAAAAAAAAAAAAAAAAAAAAGTCATTTTCTCTTTTTTTTTTACAATTAATTTTGGTTAAAAATAACATAACTTAAAAATGTAGGCATCTCTGTTATTATTTTAATGCTGATAGTATTTAATATGATATAAAAAATAAAAGTAAATATAAATTAAAATATTTATTTAGAGAAAGTTTTATATTTAATTTTATGCATGCAAATTTTATGATCTTATATAAATATATTTTTTCTTTATAGGACTTCCATCAAGTATTTTTTTGTTAACCACTCCTATGTTGGTTAGTAGTAATACTTATTGCAGATCGGCTTTTGCAGTATTCCGAATTCTAGTTAATGAGAATCATATTTGTGCTGGAGGCCATCTATCAGGTGTTTGTTTTGTAAGTATCTATAACGTATTATATCATTTTAAACCTATAATTTTTATAATGACATTCTTAATAAAATCAAAATATTTTATTTAATATTCAAATTATCAATGATCCTTAAATATTCAATTTTTTAAAATTGAATATTTAAAGATCGTTGATAAAAATGTTTACACAGTTTGCAAGAAATATATAACAGATATATATACAGTATATAAGATGTATATAATATAAAATAGTATTTAATTTATTGAAAAAAGAAAAGAGAAAAATAAAGCATCTTAAAATGCATCTCATCCCATAATAAATAATAATTTTTTCCTGTTTAAATTGGTTTATCTGAATAAGCAGAAAATAATTAAATTTTAAATTATCACAAATATCATTTTGCAATTATTATCAGTTTATTAAAACATTTCATTAACGCTTAAAATTTGAAATAATCTAATTTTCATCTTTTGCATTGGCCCAGTATTTCTAAATTATGCTAGATTTGAAATCTCAGTCCAATAAAATAAAAATCAAGCACTATCTGAATTATTTCTAAAATAAAAATGCAAAAGATTAACAGTCCAATAATTATAATATTTAATTTTTCGTTTTTAGTATTTTGAATTAATCATATCACTATAAATGTGGAATTTGATGTATTCGGAAATAAATATATTATTTATGCATCTAAAGAATGCTATTAAAAATCTAACGTGTCCTTTTACTGTTTATAAACACAAAAAATATAGTGCAAATTTCATGTATATTTTAAAGCTCTTTGAAGGAAATAATCAAAGTTAAATATAAAAAAATAATTGGAATCAGCAAGAAAATATATTTAAAATTTTCTTATTATGATAAAAACTAAATATCTATTTTTATTTTTACTTTCTTTTAATTTTTTTTAATAACTTAGCAGCTTTCAAAACAATTACCTCCCCATATGAATAATTTATGTGATAATTGAAATATCAAGTATTTATAAATAAAAGAGTCTCTTCTATTGTGTAATAATTAGGAAACGTTACTTGAATTATATATAAAAAAGAAATTACATACCTTTTTTCAATCACGCCAACTCATGGATGAATCAACTACATAAATCTGGAGTATCTACAATCAATCATAGTAATTTACTTTGTATAGTTCAATGTTTGCATATGCCACTTCAAACTGATAACCCTATAATTAAATAAACCAATAAATTTAACAATATTAATTTTTCTTTAAGTAAATAATAAAATTATTTGCATTTAACATAAATATCTCACATCTTTGGAACTATATAAAACGCTAATTTTCATAGCCCATTATAATAAATTTGTTAATTTTCATAATATCATAATAAATTTATTTCTAATTTTTTAATTATTTTATTAATAGCAAATTTGTTAATAATTTTTTATAATATAATAATACAAAAAAAAAAAAATAGCCAACCCGTTAATTTTCTGATGCTATAAATCTCATTTATCAGATACAAAGAAATAAAACGAGAACACTAATATAATATTATAAATGGCAATTCTATTCATATTTTAAACATTTTCTAGGTGTTTGCCAAAAGTATACATCAGTGTGTTTATCTGGTGAGTTTAATTCTAGTTTGGAATTTGTTGATTAGGATGGTTAGCTGAAATCCGTCGGGCCATTCCACTTTCATTCAAATCTTAACAACTCTAGAATAGAAATTCAACTCGGAGCATTTCTGCCCAAATCATATGAATCAACCGAGTGACCTCCTGACAAACTTCAGTCTGAGAAATAAATTCGGGATCCAGATTTTTCAGGAGGAATCTGAGTTAAACTTATTGAAACCTGGTATTTTAATCTTTGGGCGCGTAAAAATGATAATCAATAGGCCTAGCAGACCTTTTGATTATCGTTTTTACCCGTCCCGTCCAAAAAGAGCACAACGTAGGTAATTCTTGAAGAATAGTGCCAAGCGCCTCATTGTTACGTTGTTTAGATTTATAATTTTCATTTTATCTGGTATTCGGAAATCTGATCTGAAATTTTGATATTTGGAAATCCTATACAAAATCGCATTTTCGGTTTAATCGAAAAAAACTACTTAAAAATGCTGCTTTATTAAGTCAAACTGCTTTATCTCCATAATTGAACTTATTGGAAACGAAATCGTCGTTGGTTAAGTTTAATAAAATTAGCCAATAAAATAGATTAATTCGAACATTATTTTAAAACCGAAATGGCAGATTTGTAATATAAGAATTCGAATATAGCCAAGTAGAAATTTAAAAACAAAAAATTAATTATTTTGTCAAACTGCTTTATCTCCATTATTGAACTTATTGGAAACGAAATCGTCGTTGGTTAAGTTTAATAAAATTAGCCAATAAAATTTTCTCTCCCTACGCCTAGATATTGCAAAATCATAGCCCTAATCGCCAATAATAAACTGAGTGCATTTATTTCTCTTAAGGCCCTAGGTGCTAAGGGATTTTCGGGCTCCCAGTGTTCGTAAATTAAATAAGAAAAATAGTATCAAAAATAGATATATAAAATTTTGATACTATTCTATGTATTTCGGGTGTCTATTTTAATCAGGCATCTATAGGAAAATTAACACAATTTTAGATTATACCAATTTCCTGCTTCCTAGTTGTACTAATTTAAATGAAAAAGTTGCTCGCGAATGTTTTTGACCTGACAAAACGGATGAAAGTGTATATAAGTTTGCAGGCTGAACAAGATGGCGAGAAAAACATCAATAAAATATGAGTTGGCAGAGAGCGTGCAAAATTTCCATCTGACAGATCACGTTCTTTTCCGGATTCAGATTTTTCAGAAGAATACGGACTCGACCTTTTAAAACTCATTCTTCAATCTTTCCGAGGATCCTATAAAGTATGCTGGTGAACCCACTATAGGTTCGGAAATAGCGGTGCCATAATATCAATATCATGTTTAAGATTCGAGGACATGATTGAATTAATAGAGCAATCAAATCAAAACGTTATTATAGATTGAATATGGAATAATATGACGAAAACTTTCTGCCATAGCCTAGCCGTTATCGTATTGCTTAATGTTGACAAACAAATATTTGAACACTTGTTATACTGATAATGTAGAATGTTTAACTTTTCCCCATATGTGATTTAACGCTATTTTTCATTCGCTGAGTATTAAACAGCGGAGCATTTCATTGCTCACTATCACCTGAGGTCAGCCATCAGGTGAAGGATGAACCATCCAGCCGTGCAGGAATCCTGCAGAAAAATTTGGAGATGGGCCTGAGAATCTAATCCGGATATTCCAAGGTGAGACCCGCCGTTCAAACATCTGGGGTCAGCCATCAGGTGAAGGATGAACCACCCAGCCGTGCAGGAATTCTGCAGAAAAATTTGGAGATGGGCCTGAGAATCTAATCCGGATATTCCAAGGCGAGACCGTAACACACTTCCATGGTGGCCATCCGGCTGACTAAAGTTTGGTTTAAAGTGATACATATTTAATTACTTCACTTAAATAAATATATCAGTCGAGCGAATGGCGGGGGTGAGACCGTGCTGTACTTCCATCCTGAAGGATTCAGATTCAATTCCCGCATCTTCAATTTTTCAGAAGGGAACTTCACCCAGCTCTTTGAATCCCATATTACCTAGCGGCTGACTCCTTCAGGGATGTGGGCGGTCGCGTAAAATATGAAAATGAAGGCCTCGTCACTTATTTCAATTTTTCAGAAGGGAACTTCACCCAGCTCTTTGAATCCCATATCACCTACTCCTGACTCCTTCAGGGATGTGGGCGGTCGCGTAAAATATGAAAATGAAGGCCTCGTCACTTAGTGTACACAGTATGGAAAGCGATATAAAAACCGCGACAAAAAAGATATATTAAATCGATAAATATTAATCGTAATCAATGTTCAGATCAATATTGCCTGCTTGCTGGAATAAATAAATTATAATCAGTTTTTCCTTTAAACTTAGTTTTTAGGAAATTTATAAGCAGGTTCAAAACGTATTTTTCTCAACACCACATGTTATCATATCTCTTCATATTCTGTAGTTGGTTGATTATATTATTAAATCTTATACGGAATATTTACAGCGACGACTAGTGTTTCCGGGCAAGAATTCCTTCCCGCCCGTTCCCGGGAATTTTTTTGTTTTCCCGAGGAAAGTTTGTCGGGAAATCGGGAAAATCGGCTCCTAGAACCCAATATTACTCACAATGGGAAATAAACGTATTATTCACAATATATCTTTCAGACATTTTCCCTCAATAACATTGTAATATTGTGTTACAATATTACATGCCACTAGAAATACACGCGCGACACCAGAATCAGATAAGACAACCAGCTAATTTAAGCTCTTGTAAATCGAGCATATTTGATCATGGAGAACAGAAAACAGTGTTTACACAGAAAAATATTTATTTTCACAACCAAGGATTTGAATACAATATCATCTTCAGGTGAATTAACTTAGGAAATCTAAAGTAGCTTACCTTAATATAACACTGTAATCAAATCCTGGATTGTAAAAATTAATATTTCTCTGTGTAAACACAAACTGTTTCTGTTTTCCACGAAAAATAGTTTCATAAAGTAACTGCCGACACTATCAACCACATTCGATCAGTTTGTTTGTGGCTAACGATTGTGTCATTGTGTGATATTCGTAAATTCTCACTGTATAAGTTTGGTTAAATCAAGTTTGCATTAATTACATTGTTTATATTTTGAGAAAACCTCAAATGTAATAGAAACCTAGTCAAAATGATACCGTTGTGACCCCTGTTTAGCGCTCAGAGCAAGAAATGCAATAGTCACGAAATTCCGGTCGATCTCTCATTATTTATTCATTTTTTGCGTCGATCTTTTACATATAGGAGTGTCTCGAAACCTCTGAAAGATTGCGCTGGGGCCACGAACCCCGCTTGTTCCACCTTCTCTACGGCTTTTATTAATATTTACTGTTATAGCCATTATGCAGATGATCAATTTTTATTAATATTTACTGTTATAGCCATTATTACAGATGATCAACGAAAATTAAATAAAACATTATTTCGGGAATTCTCGAGAAATACGAATTTTGTTCTCGATTCCCGAAGGTTCCAAAATGTCGGGAATTTGGAAACACTAGCGACGACTATTTCCGAATCTATCTGGTATTCAGCGACACTTTTTATAGCAGAGATAGGCAACCTCTTTTTAGGTAAGAGCCACATTTCAAATTTTTCCAACTGACCTGGGCCGTATACCAGAGAAAAGAGAAAAAAATAAAATGCGGGTAAATCACAATTATTTATTCGTATACGATTATAAATTAACGTAGGTATATTTGATGTGACTTCTGGAACTGATGTGGACGTATTATATCCGAAATATTTGGTTGAATGTTAGTCACTGCTAGTTTTAAATTATTTTTGAGATCCGAGTTTGTTAGCCGATTTCTTGTTTTACTTTTTATAAAAGTTATGGCGGAAAAACTGTACACATACGTAAGTTGTAGAAAATAACGATAGAATTTTGGCCACATGCTTTCTAAAGTTAGGAAACTGATTTTTTTTTGATAAAATTTTTATACAAATATATACCAAATTTTTTCTTCAAAAATTTTTTTCTTTGTCTTTCAAATCTAATTTATTTTACCAGTCTATTATCTCCAATTGAAGTTCATTTGTTGCATTTTTTATATTTACCGAAAAAGATGTCGTAAAAATCCATTTTTCGTTTTCTCGGTTAGGGAATTTTTTATTTTGTAATATTTTGTGATGCGGGCCGCGGGTTGCCTACTCCCTCTTATAGAATCCGCCCAAAGATTAAAACATCAGGTTTCAACAAAATAAACTCGAATTCCTACTGATAAATCTGGAACCTGAATTGATTTCTCAGAATGAAGTTTGCCAGGAGGCCACTCGGCTGATTTATGTTATATTGATGTTTTTCTTATTTATTCAACAGAATTATAAACACTCATTAATTTTGTCACACGAGAAACTTTCCCGAACAATCTTTTTTTAATTAGGCCTAAGTTATTACATTTAAGGAACAGGAACTCGGCATAATCTAAAACTATTAATTTTCATATAGTGCCTAATCAAAGTGGGTATCCGATATGTATATATGAATATAGACATATATATACAGTATACACATATGTGTGTGTGTGTGTGTGTGTGTGTGTGTGTGTAGGCATTAGCCCTATATATTTTTAAATTACTACCATGATTACTACTTAAGCAATTTTTTTAAATTGTGTAGGCCTATATATTTATGTTATTTATAACAGAAATATATAAAAAAATTTGAAAAATTTCGTAGATAAGTTTCATATCCAAAGATGATAATGAAACTTCGAACTTCGAACTGCATTGTTATTCCAAAGTGATCACATATTCGATACTTTTTAGATGAAATCAAAACTACAACAATAAAAAACTATTATGTATCTATTTATTATTTTAAAAATTATCGATTTTTGAGACCCCTGGAAATTGGGTGTTCTAGGCGTACGCTTAGTGCGACTGTGTAAACGCGCCACTGAATTAATAAGTCATCTGGCTGAGCAGTTTGGTAGCGCTAATGGGCCGAGATACAGCGTTCTTTCTTCTTTTATTCGCTGTAGTAATGAATAGTTATATTATTAGAAACAGTACTCTTAAAGATTCTCTTGTAGCGAACAGGGAATACCGCCCCGTCATCCTGTACGCATTGGTGTCTTCGGGCACAGTTAGGATGTTGACTCTGCAATTACATCCACATGACTTCTGTACTAATGGTTGTTAAACATCTTTCCTACAAGGAACACAAACATTACTGTTGCCGCACAACCGCCAAGGTTACAATTACAGGAGGGGAGAGGGGAAAACCGAGAGAAGAAGCTGTCCTCGGTTGAAATGTCGGCCTTGGTCGATGATCCGCCACATTTATCACCGGTATTGTCGAAGTAGTGGATAGTCCGACACCACCTGGCTGACAATTATATTAATGATATATTATGTGTATAATAACAATAAAACCCAGTTATTTGCCTGACAGGAAAAGAATTTTATTAGAAATAATACGGATACCGTTACATCGTCTCTTCTCCACCAAAACCGGACAAATTGGAAGGCTAAACCGAATGAATAATGAGATAATTACCAAGATACATCTTAAACATCGATACATTGTCTGAGAAAAATGATATATTGTTTACTTAATAGAGTGGATCGAATTTAGTTGGCCACGGAGAAAATCTCATTTCTCCAATAAAAATAACTGGACTAGAAGAAGTAAAACATGCAGAGGATATATACTTTTATATTAACCATAGACTAACAAATAATAATAATTTAAAAAACATTCGACCCTATTTTATAATTAGAAATTCCGGTAAAAATATTCAGCATTTCCATTTCCACCCAATATATTGAATATGTACTAGCATTTTTCTTTTGGCAAAAATTTATCCATTGTATTCGATCTCATCGTTTAGAAATTTGTCTTACTTAAAACGACACCAAATACACTTAATTATTTATTCAACTTTTATACCAAATTACTTAAATATTTGGTTGTCGTGTACTTTAAGAATGTCTTAAATTGCTTTAAGTAAAAGTTTTAATAGTATATATGTTAAATTGCCAATTAAAAAACATTGATAAGATAGATATATTGATTAGAAGATAAAATTATTATTGCGATTTTCAATGTATGCAAAAATAAACGGGAAAAAGTGTATATATATATACATATTATACACAGTGTCTGGTAATGGCTGGGACAAAATCAAATCACGAATTTCATGCATCGAAATAATGAAAAATATTTTTATAAACATAAACTGAAAAACGTCCCATTTAAGAGATGTGTTTATTTTTACACAAATGCTTTTTCAAAATATGATAAAGGAAACGTGTTTAATAAATGAAATAAATATAAAATAAAACTAATATCATAATCTGAAATGAGAAAACCTAAGGAAATGTTAAACTACATTGCCAATTTTGTTTTCTTAAATTTATTTCATTAATTAAGCACGTTTCCTTTACCATCATTGACAAAGTATTACTCTAAAATGTACACATTTCTCATAAATATAGTGTTTTGGGAAGTTTATAAAAATTTATTTCAGTATTTCGATGTAAGAAATTCGCATTTAATTTTGTCCCTACCATACGGGACACATGTATATTCTGTGGTCAGTTAAGCCAACGTCTCCAATAACTGATGATGCGAAAAAGTAAATTTTCTCCAGGCAAAGTATTAATGTTAAAAAATGGAATGTAAAACAAAATAGCCGCGTTCAAACAAACAACATTTAATTCCCATTCCTACATCTCTTCTATCTGTCGGATTTAAAATATTCCGCACAATTACGCCTTTTAATAAATGAAAACCTGATACGAGATTTCATTTATTAAAAATCATCATAAAATCGTAAAATATAACTTGATACATAATACGAATAGTAATAGACTGAAGAATAGTTATAATATACAGTTTTATATTTTACTCTATTGGCAAAATGTATCGTTATATAATACGAAAATATAATCGCTTTAACTATTTCGCGATACTATACGTCGTAAAATAGTTAAACAATTTCATTGAATATTTTAAACGAAGACTCAATTTGAGGTTATTTTTTAATTATGACGCTATTTTAACAATGCCGGCATGAGGGGTAATGTGGTGGCTCGTTTATTGTCGACAAGCAACTAGATTAACCAGCAATTCACCAAAGCATTTGATAATTCTGTGAACTTCATTCATTAATCAATTGACTGAACGAATAAGGTTCCTAGCGGTAAATGGAGGAGAAAGAAAACGACCAGCCGACTTTCACTTCGTGTTTGCGCAATATTACTAAGAAAAAGTGGATAAATTTTGAAACATCATCTTCCAGGCGACGTGTAGGTTAAATCTCGATTTGAGTTGACAGTTTTACTCGATCGATATTGGCTAATACCGTAGCAATTAGCCGAAACTTGCGAAATTAAGGAGATTTCACAATTTTTGAGACCAAACACCGAAATTCATAGGTGATAAATCTTGGAAAATCGACCAAAACACTCGGTGACTATCTAATATAACTACCGCCCATGAAATATTACACGTATTATTATTTATTTAGCTACAGAAAAGTATAACTTTATATCTGGAACGGGACAAAAGAAAACCAATTCTACTCAAAGTTGAAGCGATTGACTTTTGAAGCCATCTATACCAAATTATAACCATTTATTCAAAACCAATTAGGCTCTTCTATAGGAATATTTTAATAAATGAAATACGTGTAATTGTTTATGCCTAGTCGAAAAATGCCGGGGAATAATTGCCATCTTTCCATATTTTTTGGAAAATAATTTGTTCCAAAAGTTTTTTGTCTAAACCAGTGTAAAATTAGAAACTACTTAATATCCTCCAGCGTAGAATTTAAAAATTAATCTGGCGAATATCGTATTGGTAATAGAACAGAACTAGTAATTACTACCAGGTGCTTTTTATGTGTATCGAGTTCTTGATTAAGATATACTGATGTTAAATCTTCATTTGGTTAAATAGGTCAATGATAAAAAATTGAAGAAAGTGTAGCGGTACATCATTACTCGATTTTTCTCGTGTCATGATTATACAGAATGTTTTTCATGGCTAAAAGAAAAACTGACGGAGCACTAATTATTGCTAGCAGACGGTGCTCTCTCGCAATTAACCTTTTTGAGAATGTTGGAGTGGAAAATTCTCCTTAACTGCCGAGTACATCTATATTGAATAACGCCTATCTGAGTTTATAAATGAAAATTTTCGTCCAGCATTTATTTCGTTCACTGAGAGAATATTCATCCACCGAGAAGAAATGAATTCGAATACACTCGCTACCAACTGTTTCCATGCCCTACCAATCACCGCCACTGGAGGGAAAATATTAAAATACAACGATTATACAGAATAATTTCTCCTGGAAAAAGAACCAATATTTTGCATTATTTATTTTTTTTATTAAATATTGGAGGTTTCCTTACGCGCAACGAAACGCTTGATGTTGACAGCGACCTTTTCTTATTCTAATTGCTGTCCTCTTTAAAAAGTAATAATTAGCCTACGTCCAGATTCTGTATTTCGTTTTTTATCTTACACTGGCGGCCGAACGATTTTACGCGCCTCCCTAATTTAGATAAAGAGGAAGAAATTTCCGTTTCAGATGCAGAACTTCTTATAAAGAAACTTGGCTATTCCGCGATTCGATCATTTCAAAGCGGAAATGAAGAATTTAAATTTCGAAGGCAATTTACATGATTTCCTTTCCACCTCCAAATGGTTTGATGCTGTTGGATTTTCCTAGAAAAACAATGGACAAAAATTGAGGTTGGTACCAGTGGCTATTACTATATTTACTTTTTTATGTAATGTATTTATTTTTTTTTTTTGCCAACGACAACGCATTCTCGGATACAGATTGAATGGAGTTGCAGACAGCGGAAATTGATAAGGTCAGTTCTGTAAAAGTATTTACATTAATTTTAAAGAAAATAAATTCCACTTATTTTTCAGAAATCAATTCCGAATGACGGTAGTAAAAAATTTTGTTTATGGTGGAATAGTCTCATAAAAGAGAAAATAATTTGACCTTCGGATTAGACCGACAGATTCGCCTTCATCCGAGTTAGATATAATAAATGCGAGGCGCTGAAGCCTAAAAATTATTTGTTAGATTGTTTTCAACTTCATCATCACCGCGTTACTTTCATCTAAATTCAGAAATAAGTTTTCCGCACTAGATTTGGACGTCATTAAAATGGTCATACTCTTTTATCGTCGGATAAATACCGAAAATAAAATTTAAAACTAAGGCATTATTTTATGTCAAAATCTGATTACCGTGGAAAATTGCAAAATCGTCATAAATTTAGGTCGACGAGGGAAGATTTCGAGAGGAAAATACATCATTCAGGATTACAGTGAAGTTTACAATGAAGATTTGATAAGCGTTTTTCAATATTAAAGTTGTTATTGAAATCAAATTCAGTAGAAAACATAAATCTCTTAATATTAATCTCTTATTTCAAATTTAATTTTAGTCTCTCGCCGGAAAAGGTAACTGCTGTTTACCAAGACTTGGCCCTGAAACGTTATTAAAATGGTATTTTCCCCAGTCGGGAAGAGTTCTTCTCGACTACTTCGGACAAATTCCAGGCAAAAATATTGGCTTACTTCTTACCGTGCAGGAAATATCCGGGCGTTAATACCGTTATTAATATCTTATAATTAAAAGAATTGACTTTATAAAATACTAGCCGGCCTTGCTGGGGAATTTCAGGTATATATTATAGTTTATGTCACAACTCTTACTCCATCAAGCTGTTGGTATCCTGGCTAATAATTAAAAAAATTTTAATTAATTTAAGAAAATTATCAATATCGGGATAATAAATTGTTAATGAATCCTATACCAATCTCATTTTACTATATTATAATTCGTTTATTATATCATTTTGGACCCATTGAATTTTTGTGCCTAACTTTAAGGTTGAATTAATTTAACCAACTATTATGGCACGATGATATCAATTCGATGATCCGATGTCATGCTGATATCATCCGTATTACGCCATGGTGATGGCACCCACTCTTCAAGTATTTTCATTCCATCTATTTTTATATTACAATGACTCATATCGTGCGAGTCTGACGTCATTCGAATCCGAAATAAAAGTCTGATTGAATATACGTGTGTTGCCATCCCAAAATGGAAACCCACCATCTCGATCCAGGGCCCTATGTTACTCGCGGATGAAGAAAAACGCTATGCGAAGTTTGGTCTCTACAGGTCAAACGGTGTGGGAGTCTATTCGGAACAGACAACAGACAATTATACTGTATATTGATGTAATTTTTAAAAAGTATTTGAAACCACATATATGCCATCGGAAGAATTTTAACATTTATATATCAGTTGATATTAGAGATCATCAGAAAAGTCGATGGTATTCATTTAACCATTACCTTCTTTTGCGATAATTGTAGATTTATTATCAAACCACTTTAAACTATGCGGTGGGCTTTAATTGGTAATTTAGATGAGGAGTGAAGGGGGTTATTTTTCGTCTGTAATTTTTTGGCAGTGAAATTATAGGTCATCTTATGTTGACAACAATATTATTTTTATTTTCTTATCGCTTCCGATTTAATTTGTCACCTTCTAGATCAGGGATAGGCATCCTTTTTCTATGTGAGGGCCATTTGAAACATTCTAACTAACGCGAGCCGCACACACAAAAAAGGAAAAAAACAAAATGCGGGCAAATGACAATTATATAGGCCTATTCATATACGATTATAAATTAACATAGGTATACTTAATGTGACTTCTAGAACTGATGTGAACGTAATATATCTCAATTATTTGGTTGAATATTAGTCACTACTAGTTTTAAATTATTTTTGAGATGCCAGTCTGTTAGCCAATTTTTTGTTTTACTTTTTACTAAATTCGTTGTGAAAAAAAATATTCGCATACGTAAGTTGTAGAAAATAACGGACAGACAGAATTTTTGCCGCTTAGTTCCTTATGTTGGGAAACTGATTTTCGTTAATAAAAGTTTTACAAAAATATATCAAAGGTATCTTTCAAATCTAAATTATTTTAGTAAGTCTATTGTTTCCAATTGAAGTTCATTTGATGCAGTTTTTATATTTAATGTAAAAATTGCTGTAAAAATCTGTATTTCGTTTTTTTTCGGTTAAGGTCGAAAAAAAAATATTCGTATACGTAAGTTGTAGAAAATAACGGACAGACAGAATTTTTGCCGCTTAGTTCCTTATGTTGGGAAACTGATTTTCGTTAATAAAAGTTTTACAAAAATATATCAAAGGTATCTTTCAAATCTAAATTATTTTAGTAAGTCTATTGTTTCCAATTGAAGTTCATTTGATGCAGTTTTTATATTTAATGTAAAAATTGCTGTAAAAATCTGTATTTCGTTTTTTTTCGGTTAAGGAATGTTTTATTTTATTTATTTATTTTGTAATATTTTTTGCGGGCCACAGGTTGCTCATCCCTGATCTAGATCATCTTAAATAATGATGCTTACTTTACATCCGCGAGTACAGCTAATGGATTAAGATCTTAAAATGATTTCATATTATATAAATGAAAAGTCTTATTATGACTAATAATCTTTATAATCCGTAATATAATCTTTAATATAAACTCTACTCCAAAGAAAAAAACGAATATCCATATAGGACTATATATATACAAACAAACGTAATATAGGACAAATACAATAACATAATACTGTATATAACTTATCTACAGTATATATATTGTAGGTATATACTATGATATTATATTAATCCTATATTATAAAGATTATTAAAAGTTTAAAAGGTTATTAAAATTTATAAACGTTATATATATATATTTATATTTAAAAGCATATAATGAAAGATTAAAACAGTGGACAACAGGAATAAAAACAGATTTTTGACACTAATATTTCCGCATTTTTATCCTACTTTGGGAAAGAAAAGTAAAATTATAAGACTGGCATCAAGTTTATCTGTTGTCATATTCTCACTAATAACTTTTGAACTAATTAGTATATTTTCGTGAAGTTTGGTAGTGACGTTCTGCTATTAATGGTCAACTCGACGCCAGATAATTTAATACTTTAGGATTGTATAATCATACATGATTGCATTTAATTTTTGTCAAAATTTTATTTTATATTTTTGACAATAGATAGCGCTAATTAGTAGCATTATGGAATAGCATACTGCTTATCTACACTTAGCGCCATTTTAGTTTCAATATCAATTACAATGAACGTCATAGGCACAATAAGGTAACGTTCTTACTCGTAAAATAACTCGTATTTTTTACAGAAAATACAAATTAATTTACTTAAGTAAATATCTGTTCGTTGGACGCCTGTGTTACAAAACCAATAATTTTATTTTATTTTTCCTTTAGTAATTTTACCAATGAATTTTAAACCAGCAAAATATTTATATTTTCTACGTTTTTCAAGGGTCTCATTTTAAATGTTTTACCCTATATGGAAATAATAAGCGTATATATTTGGTCCGGGGACGGAAATCAATTGGATTATCGTATCGAAGAAAGAATTTAATAAATCCAGGGATGAAGGATCGAGAGACTAGGCCGATCGAAAGGCTATAGGAAGAGAAGACGGACCCGTAACAACTTTTAAAATTATTATGGCCGGAAGAAGGAATATCTAAATAAGGTAGGATAACTAGGAAGTAACGTCCAATCTTATAACGGTCATCATAAATAAAGAATAATTACAGAAGAGAATCCGAGATGGCTTAAGTTGATCGAATTCTTTTACCTATCGAATCAAAAAAAATATATTAAAATTAATAAAAAATTATTGGAGATCAGGTATGAGTGGAAGAAGATTAGAGGGACTGGCCACATTATCTATAGAACAAGAAAGAATCGAAATTTATAAATCTTATTTACTTATTCTTTTTGGTAAATAGAATAAAAGAGGAAAAAAAATAAATTTTCCATAATGAGATATTAATTATTTTCTATCACTAATCCCATTCAGATTTTCTTTTTCTAATAATAATACGGTAGGACCAAACTGATGCTAATAAACCATCGATGAGTAGACGATCAAAAATTTTCCGTAGTAGTAGACTTTCCAAAAGCTAGAGGTGGGTATTGGTAAGTCAAAATTTTAGTGGCTATTGTTTAATATAATATTACCGAGGGAAGACGGGAGGCGCGTAGAGGTGAAATATAATAGGTGAAATTTGGACGAAAAGAATACACTAGGTCTACTTTATTCCTAGAGCTGTAATACTACCGATCAGACCGGTAGAATACTACGCATTGCTAAAGCTATCCGGACAACCTGACTTTTCTTATATATAGGTAATGGAAGGGTTCCGGTCCAATTCTTCACCAGAAAAGAACACTAAACTTATTTCCACCCAACCCGGACTGGCACTTTTCATTCAAATTTATTTTATCGGCGATTTATTTGGGAGATGGAGATATTAATCGATAGGTGTCGATCACCAGTTACACTTTTCTCTACCAGGAGAGAAAGTGGCCAATAACTTTCCGGATGGCCAGCACCAAATGGGTGGAGGGGCCAATGGGCGGACCTAGCCAACTATACTGTTTTCTACCATTCGGTCGATGGACGGACCATGGCCCAGCGTCCCCATCTTAGCTCGGCCACGATTCAGGTTCGATTAAATTGACAGACGGGAACCTGAAGTACATTATGGTGGAACAGAGTCCATAGTCCTATAGGGAAATATCCGAAGATCTTTGAGAATCTTAGAAATCACGTCTAACTAGCTATCTTAAAAAATTAGGATTTAATTATACGCAATATTAAGAATTACTCCAGTATCTGTTACTTCCGAGGAACGTAGTTTCTCGAAATTGAAATTAATAAAAATTATTGGAGATCAGGTATGAGTCGAGAGCGATTAGAGGGATTGGTCACGTTATCTATAGAAAAAGAATTATCCAAGCAAATTAATTTTGACCATGTAATAGAACAATTGGCCATTCAAAAAGTTATTAGAAATAGGCAATAATTAAATAATGTAATTTTTTCTGCGATTCTTTGTCGAATATATAATTATATGTGTTTAATATTTGTAAAGTATGTTTAATAAAATTATTTGATTTTTCGGTAAAAAATTCTTTTTGGCAAATAGTGTATGTTGGGGTGTCAGTAATAATTTTTTCCAGAGGCCCCGCAATATTTCCAGACGACAACAAAGAAAACTAAAGTTTCACTATAGCAAAAAATTAACACATATTATGTGATTTAATATTTTATTTTCAAAACATTGCCAAGAAGTTTTCTTTATATATTGTTTAAAAAATTTATGCCGCATAAAATATATAAAAAACATAAATATGAAAAATACAACAAAATAATGAAATATTTAAAAAAATCGAGAAAGAAATGTATTTAAGTTGGAGTAAAATCTTAATAAATATTCTCATGGAATTTTCTCTAACAAATTCGAAGTGTATCGATGTTATTTAATACTTCTCTGTACATATACGATAGCGCCATACTATTTACGTAATTCTCGGTACATATACAGTATATCGATACACCATACTGATACGGTGCTTCTTTTCAGTAGTGAGTACACTATTTATAATATATATCTATTACTTTCTATATAACGCATTTAATGGATATATAAAAAGATATAAGTATATATCTTCTTACAGGTGGACTTTTACCCTTTTTAAGACAGAGAAAAATCTTTCTTCCGATGAACTGGAAATAGAAAAGGTCAAAAAAAAAAAAAAAATTAATAATTTCCACATTTGGAAAAGATGACGACAATTCTCTCATAGCGTGATATATCTAGATGGCGGAATTTGTCTTTATCTACTTTTAAAAATAATAGAAACTGTTCCAGTTCGTCATCGAAATGCGTAATGTCTATATTTTCTTATAGAACTCTCGATTTTTCCAAATAGTTCTCTTTTCTGGATTAGACAAGCTTCGAATCAAAGAATACTACTGTATTTAAAAATTTTCTATGTTATATTTTATCATATTTCTACCAACAAGTTCCGCTATGGTACTGTCACAAATAACATTTAAAAAGAATTTAAAACGAAATTTTCTGGCCACAAAAACGAACGATTTTCTCCGTTATTTTCATCAAAAAAATCTTTCCTTTTTTTGGTGGTTCGCATCGCTCAAAAGTTAAAGACGACGTATCGGTGGCTGGTTTTTAGACATTAAAAAATTCGTCGGGAAATCGTTTAACGAAATTTTCGACGATTTTATTAAACTAGATCCTTTAAAAGCTTCGATAGCGTACACGGCACCACTGGCGATGACGCAGTTTATCGAAATACTGACCCTTATTTCGATAGTAGATCTCTTCTACTACGAGATTCTGGGAGTCGGAGGGCGGTACAGGTGGTCGAGTGTGAAACGCGCACCATCCGTCTACGCGACAGTCTGTCCGCCTCAGTTTGAACAGTTTGTTCTTTCAGTAACCAAATGACGATAAAACTCTTCGTCACCATAGGCGATATTCGCTTCCATATACAATATTTTAATTTTTTGGAAGCGGGTACCAACTACTAGAGTGGGGAAGAAAGGATTTTCTAATAGGAAAAGACGTCTTAGTGGCCGATGACGTATCCCATCACGGGTTTGGATCCGGGCCCGGGGACGAGTGACGGATTTCGGCCGCCCGCCGTTGGCTAATAACGGCCCAAATATCGGGTTTCCGTCTTTCCCGGGCGCCTTTTAAAGCGCCGGCCGAAAGTAGAAGCGGCCATGGATTCGAATTTCCTCGGGTAGCCGAGCCGGGGCTTTTCCCTAGGTCAATTAAGAACACGGTTCCGTTCGCTCTCCTTTATTATTCAAATGCATTTTTGACGAAATCCATTAAAGCGGAATGCTGGAAAGGGGAATTACAGGGGCTGAGATGAGCGAAACGGCAAATCTGATAAGACGTTGGGTCCGTCCGGAGCGGGCCGGTCCACCGCCTACTCCACCAGCCGGTTCCAACCGAAAGGAATACGAGACGAAAGCATTTTCCAAATTGACTACCGACCGAAGGTATCGACTGCGAACGGAGAAAAGTATAAACACGAGAACCGGTTTTCTCCCTCCTCTCCGGCTCCGACCCCTGTCTGACGCCACAGACTCGGTCATCCCGCACCCTTCTTTTCTCCCCCACCGGCGAAACGGCGCGCCCACCTTTCGCCCCAAAAAACAGAGCTTCACCAGTTTTACCGTTTAAACTGTCTGTCTTTCTTCGGACTCTCGGGGCGCTTTCTCGGCTCTCGGAGGGCGCCAAAAAAGAGTGGAGTGATCCGGATGATGTCTGAGTCGATCCAGCCCGACGTAATACGGTGTAGCCAGCTACGGAGAACGGCCAGAAATTTCCTTCTATTCACCGGCGCGCGATAGGAAGAGAATCGAAAATACGCTTTCTCTCTTCCACTGTTTCTTCGTTCCGTGAAAAAAGTCCGAGCGCCCACTCACCGTCCGCCACTCGTCTTCTTTGGTCCGGACCCGCCCCAGTCTGGCTGGCCCGATCCGTGTTTTGTACTAATTTCTGGGGAAGAAAAGTGGGTTAGAGACCGTAAAAAGAGTTTTCTCCCCCTCTGTAGTCGGGCGGTTGGAGTCGGACTAGTCGATGAAAGAGTGGAGGCCAGCGCCGTAAGCCGAGACAACTGTCTTCCGGTTTCCAAACATAATTAAATTAACCGGCCAAGTTCCGGACTGATTCAGTCACGAATGATGTTAACTCTGTCGGCGAATAACTGTTAGATCACGAAGAACTGTTAGTTGGCCGAGAAGACGCTGGCGGAATATTCCATACCGCCGGCTGGTGCCGAATTCGTTTAACCGTACGGCCCGTATACTGGTTTGGCTGGCCCTCCCGTCTGTTAGTCCAGCTTCGGGTGGTTAAAATCTCCGGCCCGATAAACTAGCGTAGCCGGAAATATTTCCGTTACTTAAACCAGATTTTTTTCCGGTTGATCGAGGATCTCCGGACCGATAAACTAGCGTAGCCGGAAATATTTCCGTTACTTAAACCAGATTTTTTTCCGGTTGGTTTTCTTTTCCATAGGCCAGAAGAGAAGGACGGAATTATTGCACGGCCGGTCAGATATTTCCTGGCAAAACGGATGATTAGCCGGTCGACATTCATCGGAAAAATTACAATGGCGGGCTAGGGGACTTTGGCCAATATCTAACTGGATCCGCCGGCTACTAACTCGGAGGCTAGGTGTTCCGGCGGACTAACCAAATCTATAACCACTGATAGACGATGGTTTACGGTTATAATCACCGTGCAACGAAAAAGGCCAATTTTTAAGAAACGTTCGAATCACCCGACGCGATTTTAATTGTGGACAGAAAGTGGCGGCAGCCATCTTTAAACTTTAATGTCGGACCAGATACAGGCTTTAAATTTTAAATAGCGTCTGGAAGAAAACTGGTCGACTGTCGGTTTTGTATACTCTCGTAATATTTACTCCGCACTTATTTATTTATTTTCATTATTCTGGAGACGGGTAGGTGCGGCGCCCGCGATGTTCGCGCAGTTCTTTCCCCAATCCCGCTAGACTAACCGGATGGCTCTTCCTTTATGGTAACTATCTGACCGATAAAGGCGATTTATCGAATTTCGGGTGGTTAGTCCATCGACTGAACCGATTTCGCCTCCGAAATGAGCGGACCAACGGGTATACGGATAGATAGAACATCGCAACGGCGCCACCTACTTCTACCTAGGGCGCTTTGATGCGGATAGGCGGGCGCTACTGACGGCCACGGTGGTTTAGGTCGGGCACGCTGGGGAAAACAATTACCTACCGCCCGTATTGACCTAAAGCGGTCCGGGTTGGGACCCCTGCCGACCGGGTGAAAAGGTGGGACTCGGAATCTTACCCGAATCCTCTCGGACGATAGAGTCGGCTTACGGCGACTGTCCGGGCGATTTCCCCGGGTCGACCTGTTCGGATTCTGAGCTTCGCCTTCTGGTTCCACTCCACCGTCGGTATGTTTCTCCTATATATAAGTAATAACATTTTTCAATTCCGGAATGCTGGTAAATCCGGTTAATAGGAAACGGGAGGCTGGAAATCGGGGACTCGGCCGCTTTCTTTCTAGCCGGATGACGGATTCGGGCCCAACGGTTAGCTCATCATTGGCCGAATTTTCTTCTCTTCGGCTATTATCGGATTTCTTAGCGGACCAAACACTCCGCTAAGAAATCCGTAAGATCCAAAATGTTTATCCGACTTTTCTCCGGAATACCGGCCGGCCTGGGATCGAGAGCGTGGTGAAAAAATAACCTAAGTGGAAAAAATTGGCGATGAAAGCGAATGTCCCGATTGGCTTAGTTGAAGGTGCGCGTGTTAACGGATTACGTAGTGGAGACACATCCGAACCAGCCGTTCGGCCGATATCGATCGGTCCGACCGAGACGGTACCTGTCGGTAAATGTGGAGCCAGACTTCACCTCTCCAGCTGTGGCCTATCTTCCGTGCGCGTTAGCCAGCGGAAGATAATGGGTAGCGCTTTTTCGTTAGGCCCCCATCCCTATTCGATTATCCTTCGTCAATTACTCCACCCCATTTCGCTATTACCGTCCGAGCGCCAGATTCCACCTCTCCAGCTGTGGCCTATCTTCCGTGCGCGTTAGCCCGCGGAAGATAATGGGTAGCGCTTTTTCGTTAGGCCTCCATCCCTATTCGATTATCCTTCGTCAATTACTCCACCCCATTTCGCTATTACCGTCCGATGTACCTTTGTTCCGTCTTTAAGCTCCGAAGGTAGATCGGAATCCGGTAAATCGAACTGCCAATAAATCGTTCTTCGTTATACGGCTGTAATCATCGCTCAATCGTAGCGAATTATAAATATATTCGTCCGTTATCTCGGTCTAAGATCGAATAAATCGCGGCTAATTTATGTGGGGGGTTTTGTTTATAGTTTTCTCTCTTTTTCCCCGTCTGGAAGGTGGATCCCCGCCACCCGTTTGAATACCGAATGGTTTTATCTTAACCGCCGATTCTATCGGCCTTCCGCATTATTCCGTGACTAACTGGCCCACCCTTCCAAGTATAATTAATATAGACATTAAATTAACATATAAACATTAAAACGACCGATCAGCGGAGTCTGTATGGTTACCGCTTTTATTTTCTATCCCGAATAGTCTTTTTTCCGGGTCAGTTACGGCTACCTGCCCTAGATAATAAAATTCCGTCCAGAAATTTTTTCGGACGGATAATTATATCCCGTCAAATGAATATATCTATTTAATAAAGATGCATTTTTAGGAGATGTTGCGCCGATACAGGATACGTGCCAGCGGCAAACGCCTTTCCTGCCCTTTGTTAAAATTTCATTTCCGTCGGAGCACGAACGCACGAAATTCCTCTTTTCCCTTAATTAACGGCGTACGGGTATTTTGTTGTCCACGCTAAATACGTCTCGGAAAATATTAAGAAATGACGGTCACCCCTCCGCCGGTAAATAATGGTAGCGTATTTATTTACTTATGGTTTTTGCCTCCTTTTAAAAGTGGTCAACGGTTAGTGTCCCGATAAAATTAATGGCCGTTAAATAGATGGGAGGACATGGACAAAAAGATTTGGTCGCGCTTAGTCGATATTTAGGGCCTCCTAGAAGCCTGGTGCCATCGAGAGGTGACATTACCGCGGCCAGGGTCGGTAATTTGGAGAGCCGGCCCGGTTTGAATGTGGACCGAAAAGAAGGAGGGAAGAAAGAAATGTGTTGGAGAAAGGCAATCTAGTCGAAGCACGCCTCATCCAGGAAATCTAGATCCGGAGCCGATTTGTTTCCGGCTCTATTTCGCCAACAGCCAGCGCCGGGATTCCGTGTGTAAAGTCTTCGGTGTCCTTCTCATCACTCGCCGAGTTGGAGAGGATTTGGCAGCAGACGTGATCAACAAACCTAATGTGTTTGTCTTGGCTCCACTTCTCTCTGTCGACCGGCTAACGGTAGCGCCCCGGAAAAAGCAAAAACTAAGTATTGTTGGAAGTGAAATCTCTGATGGATGGCTAGCTAAGTTTATATATTTATAACGGTTTCTATTATTCGGATTTTGCATTTTAAAAGCACTCCAAAAATATTTTTATAAAACAAATAAAAACCGCCCGCTTTCTTTTTCCTCTATATAAAATTAAAATCTCATTCGTCCTCTTCCTCTACCCACAGAAATTACGGTAAATCCTTAATTCCTCTAATTTCCTTACATTTTAATATTTTTAATTTACTACGCCATCTTACTCTTCTTGGGAAGGAAGCTCTTAGCTTCTTAAATAAATATATATATTTATAACGGTTCTTCGACTTAAATGCGGACAAAAATTTTCCAGTCGTTTTATTCCTCTCTAGCGGTGTCTGTTGTCTTGGAAAATTATCGTTCCATCGTGTAATCTTATTTTTATAACTCTCAATTAGTTCGAAATATTTTCTATCTTATTGGGTGGTAAAAATTCTTTGATCCTCAGTCTGAAGCTATACTTTATCGTCTAGTTAAAATTCTCAGAAAATCCAATCGATTCTATTAATCCGAGCGGGGCTTTCGTTCTATATTTTATATTGCCAAACTAAAAAAAATTGTGCGTTTCTATTCTTCCAACATTTTCACTTTCCAATAAAACCGTGCCATCAGGTTTTTCCACCCTGACGGATCTACCACTTACCTTCCGTACTCATCAATCCATTCTGACTATGTATTTCTCTACTGTCTGTTAATTTATTTTAATAAATATATTTATTTCCATTTGTATCCAAATATAGAAGTGACATATGATCAATTTCATTGGAATGCTATCATTCATATCTGTTCCTAAATTACAGATTTTTTTAATCACTGCTGTAGAACAGTAGTGATTAAAAAAATCTGTAATTTAGGAAACAGATACGGAATGATAGTATTCCAATGAAATTATTTCCATTTGTTCTGTTAACCAGAAATTTCTTAGCTGTTCTCGCTCCCTGTTGCTCCCATACCTGATAAAAATAAGGAGTTTTCTCCCATCCAATTTTTGGAGCTCTTCTTACTACATCGACTAAATAATAATACAATAAAAAAAGCGCCAAAATCCCAGAACTATACCCGAATAACGTTTTTATTTCTGGAAAGTTTCAAAACTTTTTAACGCAATTTACAGACTATCCAAAACGTAACTTATTCAGTGGCTATTAACAAATATATCGTTTTTCAACACGATCTTATTTTAACAACTCTTTTCTAGCCCGTTGTTTTCGGTTATTAATAACTTGATTCCGCTAAATGAACGATAGCTAAATAATTATAATTTTTCAGATTAGGAAACGAGCCATTCCTTCTGCATATTTAAATTAGTGATTCCCTTGGGAATACGCGTAACATACTTTGGGAATCACTAATTCAAAAATTTTCAGGGACTCGAGTTTTTGCTAATCATAATAAATCTCTGTAGTATGGGGGTGGGTGCTATAATATTTTACTGGTAAAAGGGTGCGCATTAAAAAAATTTAAAGACCGCTAATCGGAAAAACCGCTTAAAATTTTGTGTATCAGCTTTTAAAAGATATATTTATACCGCCGATAGAAGTAAATAAGTTGGTTATAAAGGGCCGGTATAGTCTGACAGTAAGTTATTATAAATACAATACTCCCATAGATATTGCATCCGAGTGGAGCGGAAGTATCATTCGGAATAATGGCTTTTCCTCGATTCGGCTTTTTTAGCAGCCCGCGTGAATAATTACGGCTTTTACTACTCGGTTACTTGTTTTGGCTAGGTTAAAAGCGAAATAATTTTAAATCTATAGTCGGTAAGTCATAAGTAATTGGGAAGATTAACTTAGTTCGCATGAAAAAATTTCAATCATTAAATTGAAAATACTGTACATTGCCGTCATAGCCGCCAGTCAATTTTGCATCAAAAGAAAATTTGGCACGAACCCACCAGGGAGAAGCAATACAATATTTGTCAGAAAGAGCAAAGTTTAGCCAGGAGCCTCTTCTAATGAGGAAAGTTTGTTAAACGAAAGATCAGTGTGTCTCCCACACACACACACGAACAGTAATTGATTTTCTACTGCAGGTAACGTCGAGAGGGGTCTTTCATTGTCTAGACCAGGAATGGCTATCTACAGAATTCTCCGAAGAAACATTATATCCGGTGAATATTGTCGGACACGGGTTGAGAGAACACGCTTTCTGGCTTGGTCTGGTAAATGAGATGAGCATAGAGAATCGACTGGGGTTCATTGTCTCCCTCTCTTTCATCGGAACCGAGGCGCGTGGGTCGCACCCCTATTACGCCTCCTGACCACCGGGGTGGCGGTAGAACCCCGGTGGAAGTCACAGAGAGGAAAAATCCCTGCCACACGACAATAGTCACTTGTTAGGCGTGACAAATTCCTACAGGCACATCGAGCGAGAAGCTGGGACCACGGTTTATGTAGAAACTGGGCAAAAATGACGGCGGGAGCGAGCGGGGAGAGGTCCTATTGGAAACAACTTCTGAAACGAAGGGAAACGAAATAATAGCCAACTGCTCCACATATCTAATTAGATTTTTTTCTCGGCTAATTATCTTTCCTTCCGCAGTGATATAATCCATCATTATTATTGTTGGCTGGACGTTTCTTATCCTTTCATTATAAATTATTACATCTACGTATTATTTTGCCCATCGATCAATTTGTCTTTGGTGTTATCGACACAAAACGACTAAAGACAAGTTTTCTACTTCATTGGCCGTTATTTAATTAGTAACCCACGCGCTAATTTATATTTCTAAATGAATTACTTTTTTAATTAAAGTGATGCTAGAATCATTTTAGAAAGGTTACGACCGTGAACATAACGGCCACCAAATCATAGAAATAGTATATATTTATTTAAGTCGATTTTATCCTGGGCAGGATTATATCGAAAATTAGTTAACTCTTAAGCCATTGATCTACCACGCTATCCAGCTTTTGTTTTAAAACTTGCTTATAAAATAAAAGAGAAAAGAAATAGCGAACGATTTATTTTCTTCTGCTGTTAGCTGCCAGCTACCTCATCAGACGTCAATGGCG
The DNA here is from genome assembly GCA_000484575.1 of Olivierus martensii. Classification (NCBI taxonomy): domain Eukaryota; kingdom Metazoa; phylum Arthropoda; class Arachnida; order Scorpiones; family Buthidae; genus Olivierus; species Olivierus martensii. The sequence goes on from AYEL01062084.1 coordinate 29,716, forward strand.
AGTCCCCTTCTCAGGCTGGAGGTTACTAGAGGAAACGTGCCAAATCCCTCCATCTTGTCGTAGTGTCATTTCTGCATTTCACCAAATAAACGCGTGGAAAGAGGTTGTTTCTATTAGTCGTAGTAATAATAAGCTATCGCTATTAAATGACATTTACTCTATATCCACTAACAGCCATAATTTTAAGGTTAATGCCATATTTTTAAATTTTTACTACCAAATCAAATTTAATCTTGTTATCTTTCTTTAGCCAGAATTCGGAGCTGCTTGGAAAGAGAATAGCCGTCGCATTATAGATATTTATATTATTTTCGATAGAAATCGGAATAGTTAAGAAGATTTCGATTTGTCGGAATTTCTCTATTGTACTATGAAGAGAAGAAAGATAGAAGGAGAAGTGGAATGAAGTGGAGAAAGCTAAGCGCTAGAAGGAAATGCTACACTCACCGCCAGCAGGTGGCGCTGAAGTTACATCTGTGACCGGAAAAATCCATCAGACAGCTGAACAAAATGGCGGCAGCATAATCACGTGGTTAGTGACATTTCCTTCTCCACCCCATCAAACACACCTGCGAATTTTGATCGGGTGCAAATAAGTTTCCATAGTTGTTTAAGTCAACACTACCAATTTAATAAATATTTTCCATCAAAACATGGTACAATAAAGCAACTCGGAAAATTATTTTTCTTTTAGTTCAAATTTACACGGGCTATAGGATGAATAAATGAATTAAATTGGTTTAATATTTCGGTGTGAATACTTACGATAGAGATAATCAACTTTGTAGATGTCTTTTTAGATAAATTACTTCTGGTCTTAGCGTTAAATTAGATGGAGCAAAATTTTCCCAGCTTCAACTGTTTTGATAGAAAAATAAATGTCATTGGTGCCATAGAATTTACCCATTTTAACGATATATTAGCTGAAATTATTTAAATTAAAATAACGTCGAGCGTATCTTTGAAAAGGAATATATTTGTAGAGAAAGCGAAAATTTACCGATTCAGCCTTTCTATTATTATAATTGTAAATCAGTTACAGTCGAAGAATTCAATAAAACATTAGACCAAACCGAATACTAGTCGGTAATGTTGGTTCTTGTGTACAATTACTAATCGAAATAAATCATTAAATATTAAAATTTCAAATGTTAGAAACAGCTCCAAGCATTAGTAGAGAAATGGAATGTCGGAAATATCAACAGCTATGACGGAAGGATGATGACGTTAGTTTCTAACATCTCTGGAATTTTTTGCATAAAATTTATTAAGGAGGAAACTATAAGTTTAGATACGTATTTCGCCATCGAATATTTCGAAGAATATTTAAATTTATGTTTAATAAATAAATTTACATCCCGTCTCGGTTCGACAGTCACACACGGCTTAGCGTCCAATTATATCCAAATTATTTCGTCGTTTAGTTTACCGCGCTGTCTTTAAAACTAGGCTCCGAGTACATCAACTGAAAATATAAATGATGTTATATTCGCTTAACCCACTCATTTTAGTCCAAAAAACCTTATCGACGAAAGAGTTTAACGGTTAATTTTTAAAAAAATCGTACTTTGACCTTTAACACGGGAGGGCGCTATTTACCGGGCCGATTGGAATTCACGTGACTAGCATTATAACGGTCTAAATCAAACGCTCTTAATCGGTACTACTTCGGTCTTTCAAATTAAAAAAATGTTGGGTTAGACTATAGGGCTAAGATAAAAGTAACGGTCAGAGATTTTGTTGATAACCGCAAGTTTTATGAATAGGTCGATAGTACCGCCATTGTTTTCATTGGTTGTCACTAGAGGGCGCTGGCTGCTCGTGGAGCGACAGGAAGCGCTGGCCACCGAACCGGCGCCTTACCCGAGCCCAGACCTGAGTGTCGGTTGGCTGGGACCGGCTACATCTCAGTCGGCGCGGTGACAACGGAGGTACCATCGACTTTACTTATTTAATTGGATCTGGAAGCGCAAAAAATTGCCACAGCAACGACGCTGGGGACTTTTACGTGGTTTTCTAGCTTGGGGCTGACCCATGTTTCCTTCTGACTATGTTGTGCCTGGAAAGAATAAGGATCACGTTCATTCTGGCCTCCGCCACGGTCTGCTTTAAATCAGGTAAGAACTTGTTCTATTTAATTTTTATTTTAATCTTTTCGCTTCGATCTCTGGTCAGATACGGAGATTATCCATAACTTGTAAAGATTAATTGTAGGAAAGAGTCCGAAACGCTTCTAAATATTATATATACGTATATACGGTACTGTTTTACGTTTGTCGGTCAGTCGGAATCACCTTCCCTGATCTGCCTGGTTACTATTTCGTCACGACAGGGATCTGGCTGATGTGCTTTAGAAATAAGTTTAGGAATTCTAAAGTGATGTCTATGAAGAGTAGCTTCTGCCAACACTTCCTCACCAGTCACTCGGTCGAGTTCCTCATCGAAAATCGAATTTTCCATCGATCTGGAGTATTTGTCGTGGTGTCCGATACTTCTATTATTTTTCAGTTCTAAACGTCCAAAATTAAGTACAAATTTCGTCGTTTAAAAAATATGGAATACAACTGTACAGAATGTCGCGTGAATTTTGGCAGGTTAGATCCAGCACCAGTCCAATTTAAAACTGCGTTGCTCGTCCATCGGTTAGATTAATTAATTGAATATTAATCCGCGTCATTAATGATGCCCGAGCGAATTAAAAGTAATGTTTTGGTGGCCGAGAAAACAAAAGCCTCATTTAAAAATATCGCTGATCTCGGTTACACCTGCGCAGATCCACCTTGGTGGCCAGTAAGCACGTGCATCGAGTATCAAATATCAGCTGGAGATGACGTCATCGAGTAATATATTTTTGATTGGCTCATTTATCGACTTTTTCAAAAATATCTAGAGTTCTGATGCGAGTTAAATGTTTGGTTTTTGTTTACCAAATTTGCATTTTAAAGGCAATTTTTTCTTTTATTAATTCAACTTTTCGGCTTATTTAATAATAAATTTGTTATCTTCTCGGCCATTTCCCATCGGTATTTAAAAAGATTACTTTTTACCAGATACTAAGAGTTGAGGATATTTTAAAATATTTCCATTCCTCTTTATATATATTTCAAGAAACTTTCGTATTTTGAAAATTTCCTTCTAATTCGACACAAGTTGAGTTGGTAAAAATTGCAAAATTTGTTACCAATTTTTCCTTGGCAATTCTCACCTATTTATTTCGATACGGAGGGAAGAGAAAAAGTTTATTTTGTTGGGCTTTTCTTTTTCACAGATCTGGCGCATCAGTCACCGATTTTTGACTGGCCACTACTTTTCTTTTTTTAGCTGCCAAACAAACGATAAGATTTCTGATCTGACATTTACACAACAACAAACAGATCAGAGCGCTTCTCCTACGCTTGGCTGACACACGTGACAATCAGGAAAATAGCATCGGAGTAAAATATCATCAGTCGGGATTATATATATTTATTGTAGTATTTCCGGAAGTACTTATTACGGCTTAATTTCCCCCAGGACATGGATAAGATTCTAATATACCCGTTACCTCATCGAATATACAACAGGTTATCAGTTCTAACTGTTGTCGATATTCGAAAAACTTCAAAAAACAAAAGAAATTTTGAACGTTAATAATTTACGATTTGGAAATGTGGATCTAGCATTGACGGGCTTTTTCGGCTAGTGGGCGTCAGAAGTGCCGTGTTTGACCGCGCCACTCGATCCTTAATACGATATGAATCTATCGGTCGACGGTCATTTCCATGTTAGAAGAAACTGGTATCACTCCTCAAACTGACACCTATAAGAATAATAACAAAAAGAGAAAAAACAACTAACTAAAAGGATAGTGGTAGCCGGATATTCTCCATCGCCATTACTTAAACCCATATATAGATCGAGAGAAGATAAGAATAATAACAAAAAGAGAAAAAACAACTAACTAAAAGTATAGTGGTAGCCGGATATTCTCCATCGCCATTACTTAAACCCATATATAGATCGAGAGAAATAAAACGATGAGTGTCGAGTGGAATTAATACCGATTGTATTAATACTAGCGGAATTAATACCGATGTAGACAGGTGGTAACGCTAATACCTACCATATATCTTTTCAATTTATTTAATATCAAAGCCAAGCGACGATACTGGGCTGGTTGGCTAAGTGATGATGTGCTTCCATTTCACATCCAACATGGATAATGTGGATAGTGGATGTAGCGCATTACAGAGGAACATAACCCGACGTTTTTATCATCCCATCCTGATCTGGACAAAGGGTTTTGAATAATGCTTCTATTGGTTTTCCACCACCAGAGTCGTCCCGTTATTTTCTTAATTATTACATATTTATATCCTTTAGATCGAGAGAAATAAAACGATGAGTGTCGAGTGGAATTAATACCGATTGTATTAATACTAGCGGAATTAATACCGATGTAGACAGGTGGTAACGCTAATACCTACCATATATCTTTTCAATTTATTTAATATCAAAGCCAAGCGACGATACTGGGTTTGTTGGCTAAGTGATGATGTGCTTCCATTTCACATCCAACATGGATAATGTGGATAGTGGATGTAGCGCATTACAGAGGAATATAACCCGACGTTTTTATCATCCCATCCTGATCTGGACAAAGGGTCTCGAATAATGCTTCTATGGGTTTTCCACCACCAGAGTCGTCCCGTTATTTTCTTAATTATTACATATTTATATCCTTAAGAAATTTCGAAATCCGGACTAATAATTGTTTCGAGCATCGTTACTGGTATTGTAACGTGACAGAAATAAATATCATTCAATGGAAATGTAAAACATCCTTCATTCTGGTGGTAACTGATTTATATAGTAGATCGCCCATGATTTTTATTCGATACGATTGGTGGGCTGATAGCCGGGTGGGTGTCAGAATGAACCATGGACCAAATCGGATCAGACCGGTACATAATGTTGGAGCCACGCCAACCTCTCCTACTAGGAAGACTGGCTATTTGATATCCCGCGCAGGAAAAGAATCGGAGGCCAATGGGCCGCCTAGCCGCCGAGACGGGAGGGGAGTGGACGTCATTGGTCATATGGAAGACATCTGTGTGTGAAAAGAAAACTCCGTTCCTTATTTTCATAGTTGTCGTCTGGTAATTTTCCGAAGTAACAGCGTCTATTTCCTTCAGCTGACTGGGCTGTTTCGCTTCTACCAATCTTTTCATTTCCTCCGTATTGGAAAATAGAAGTGATTGTTTTGTCCGATAACCGATTGAAAGAACCACAATCGAAAAGCTCCGACCCTGTTTAGGCCGATTGGCCGAAACCCGATCGGACGAAAAAGGGTAAAATGAAGGAAAGCCTCCTTTATTTTCATTATTGGGCCGTTCATTCTGTCTCGATAGCGTATTCCTTTCGAGAGCCAGATCTGTTGATTGGATCTAGTCGAACGTCACTTTTCCGAAATTATGCTTCCGTCCAATGCCCATCTGGTTGGATAAATTTGACCAATATTTTCTTTCTTAAATTTTACCGAAATTTAACTTTAAAAAATATTGGCGTAATTTTAAAATGAGTGATTTTTTTTTGTATCTACCGTTTCCCAAAAATTTTGAAATTCGTGAATTTAAATAGAATAACGTTATTCTGACATTGGGCGAAAAGAACTGTATGATAGGAAAAATTTATCTGACAGAAGTGATAGGTACGAAATTTTCTATAAAATTTTTTTTTCTTCTGCCTTATTTGACACTTAAATGATTTGTTTTCCGTTTTGAATGTAAGAAACGCTTACCAGAAACATAGGTAATTATATCACCCCGACTTTTAATACGTAAATGTTTATTACGGGCAAAGACGTACTACGGGGTCAATGGACCGAGAGTTTTTGTCCTCCCCCATATATATAGGCTTACCATTGGCACCGGTGCGCGTAACATTGACCTTAGAACCTGTTTCAACCACTTGGAGAAATATCAAGTTTTTTACCCGCTACACTTCTTTATTAGCTAGCGTATACTTGGCAACTTATTTCCTGCTTGGCCCAGAGACATCTTTCGGCCAAACTGGAAAGCAGCGCTTAGGGAAGTCTAAGGTAAAGTTGCATGAGTCGCCATGGTGCGTTGGCCGCTTATTTTATTAATTCTATCTCTCGGACCAAGGGGGATCTTCGATAATATTTTTTACTTTGGCGTATATGTGGAGAAAGTTACCATAACGAAAGTTCGTGCAATTTTTCAGGGAAGCATTAGGTATCAAAACCCAAGGACGACTGATATAAATAATTTTTGAAATGAGAAATAATTAAAAAAGTAGATCCAACCGACGTTTTTCATATGGATATTTAAATCGATAGCTGGTGGATTTACTCGATATTAATAAAATTCCAGCGACGTCTGGAGGTTCTTTCCGAAACGCATTAGCCATGGAAAATTTCCGCCAATTAGCTTTCTATAAAAGCAATTATATTAATTGCGGCGGAAAGAAATTAGCGCCGGTATTTAGTCGATAGTGAAATATTTTGGCCATTTATCAAACTTTACCAGCACCGACTCATTTGTCAAAATGCGTAATTGGTAAGCCAACAACCACAGACCGAATAAATCGGGGAATCGGACCGTCCGCACCTGGCTCCCACACCTTTCAAATTAATAAATTCGAATATGGAATTTTTATGATCCATATCCCACATCACCCGAGATATTTCTACATCTCTTCTTTCCCCACAGGCTCAGCAACGGAAAATTATGGTGGAGAACGAAAAGTTTGGGAAAATGGGAGGAGAAATCTCCGAAATAGAACCTAGCTAAATGGCGTTTAATTAAAAGTTAAAAAAGAGAATCATCGTACCAGGCGCGGTTTTTCTTTTCCCTACCAATTCCGAACGACTCCCTATAAACGACCAGCGTCCGTTTCCTCCTCTGTGATGGAGGAAGCGGATTAGGGGCAGAATTCCGACAGCCAAGAATAACCATCCATCCCCTCTTAGACAATTATTTAAATAAGAAAAATCTTCAACTACGTTGGTTTAAAGGCAACTTTTATGACGCATCTGAATGAGAGCTGCGTTGGGTGCCCAGCGCCCGCCTAGATCCATCATAAAAAGAGTAGCTAGTGCAATAATCTATAATATACATGGCGTAAGGAAGAGTAGAAAGTGTTATGAACATTCCAGCCTGTGGGAGAGACTAGGGCCATAAAAGTGCTCCGTTTCATCTAACAGTTGACAGCAAAGTGAACGCGGACTGGTCGACTTTTCTTCTGACCCCGAGAGTCGAAAGTACCAGAGAAGGCCGAACACGATCTAGTCACCCGTCGACCTTTCGACTTCCATAGAGACAGCTGCCATTTAGGAGCAGACAATCGGCCTACTAGCGATTTCTGGAAAACGATCTGGGGCCACAAGGGCCCGAGATCCGTCTTTGAAATTTGTAGTCACCAGCCTGGTCGGCTAGTGGATTGTAATCCACGACTGTCGACCGAGAGAGAGGTAAAATTAGTGGGTGGAGAAATGGAATTGGCAGCTTTCCGAAATAAGAAGCAACTAGGTATTAGATCACTAGATTCGCTGTTGGTATATGCATATAGCGGTTGAAATTATATTTTTGAAAATTGAATTACAGATGGAACGGCCGAAACATTTCCTATTAAATCCCCCTCCCCTACTTTTTATTCTGGTTTCTCCATTTCATTATTTAAAATAATTGTTAACAGATTCTAAATGGTCGCTAGCCCTAAATGTCGTCTTATCGCGCCGATTCTTAATCACCCCTCTGTCATCTCTTTTTTACTCTGGCCGGTTCTTTCTAGAAACTTTTAGTTACTCTTTATAGTAGATGGAGGCGTTGGAACCATTCATCGAGGTCGGCGAGATGGCCACGATGGAAGCGTTCTGCGTTTCCACCATGAAAATTCGGGTTCAATTTTGAGTCCAGCTAGTTGAATTCCAACCTCCATCTGATGGCTGATCCCCCAGAAACGTGGTGGCATGGTAATATTCCAATCGGTCAGTTGAAACTCACCTAGTGAAAAATGGGAACGACGGTAAAATGGGAGGTAAAATACGCGGGTCTAAACAAATATAATACGGCTGGTGTTCTCCTCTGAGGCCGGAAATGATGTCACCGGCCACCCCAGCGTGACTAACCTCCACTGTCGTCCCGGTTAGCGCCGTTAAACGCGTGATTCGCGTGATGCGCGTGTTCTTATCTGTTGGAACAGTCAACTATACGGCCGAGGTCATCTTCCAAATGGCCCGCAGGTGATTGAAGTACGAAATAATTGGTAGGTGACCATCCAGCTGAACGTCCGTCGTCATCTCCTTCCACTCTTAAATACGAAGAAAAATAGAGAAAGAAGTCAGACTGCCGTTTCTCGTTTCGATCGATAAAAATGTTAAAGGTGGCGGCGCTTCCGTCTGGATTAGCTATGGGGTGGATCGGCGGGACCCCAACATCACGTTTCCCATTCCCATCCCATTACCACGAGATCGCTGGGGAAATTTTATGAAATTAGAACCATAGGGCTGTGAACTGCCGCCGGACCTGTGCTCCGCTTTAATTGGAGAATTAGTATTAAAACTAATTCTTCGATGAAAGCGGTGGAGTGGATGTTTTTAAAAGATATCAGCTGATAAATCGAACAGATATGAAAGATGACTGGTATTTTAAGTCGGCTTAATTGGTATCCAGCTACAGAGGATTTGGCTACAGATACTTTTAGTTAACGGATGTAAAACGGCTTTTCAAGTGGTTTCTGCCTGGATTTAAAATCGATTTTCCGATTTATAAAAGCCATTCAACTCGCGGTACCTATCCGATTAACTATTCAATTATGCAATTAAGTTTGGTCAGAATCGATTTTTTTAAACCGGGTAGACCGATTGGAGGAAGACCACCGCCATCCGACTACCCGTCATACGATTGTTTTCATCCACCCCCGGTACGACGGATCGGCGCGACTTACTGATGACCTCTTAGTAGCCATCAGTAAGGTGCGAAAATAAAACGCTTGGATTGAAAATAAGAATTAAGACCAACGGCGATTTCTTGTCCCGGATTGATAAAGGTCAGCGGATGTGACTGCGAATAAAATCGGATGGCTATACTAGTTAGAAGATTGGCAAAGAGAGTGATAAAAAGAAGTAATAACTTCCTGTCGATATTTTCACCTGGCCCCTTTGTACAGCTTAAATTAGCCTCTGGCTAAAGCCGATAGTCGGAGTGGTCCGTCCAGTTTTCATGCTGGATGGGCCGTAATTATTTCGGGCCTCCAGTTGGTCGACCTCTCTTCCTTTATCTTTTTATTTTTCGCGGTCTGGTCTAACTTGACGTCATAGCTACCGGTCGTAAGTTGCAAATTAAAAAGGAAGCTGGAGAAAGATGGTTTTTTTCATCGCGATCTGGCCTGTTGGTACCGTTTCCAGGACAACCGTGGCTTGTTTTCTATGTGATTAAATGCCACCAATTTCGAAAGAGTTTTCCCAGAGTCGGAGGCTGGAGAGCGTCCTACACGTCAGTCACAGCCGTAGCCAATTGAGGGGACAACAAATAGTCTTTAAATGGAATTCCTTTCTTTACCGCCCGGTTCAAAAATCGTCTTTCTCCCTTCCGGTAGTAACCAACAGGGCCAGTTGGGTGGGTAATAATGTACCCCAGATGGGTAGCATCCACCCCTCTGACTTTAGCCAGTCTTTTTTTCTTCCGGTTAAGAAAGGGAAATTATTTATTTAGGCGGGAAGAAAAACACTAAAGTTGACCGAAGAGGGAAAAGTTGGATGTTTATCGGACGGAGGGAAATATATTCGGAACCAATTTAGAACTATCATTTCCGCCGAGAAGAGAGAAGTAATCTCCGACTGGGAATAATGGAAGATTCGAAACTATTCGTGTCGTTTCTTGTTAGATAAGAAAGATTACGTCAGATGTGAAAGGATATTATGGACTGATCTCATTTTTCTTAATGGCATCAAAGTTTAATCGGTTATCGCCAGTAACACACCTACTTCCCGGACCAGATCAAAACACAATTCCTTGAATAGAATAGGAAAAATCTATGAAAACCAGTAGATAGCGCTACCCACCTACGAGCAGACATCTGTAGCGCTCTTAATGTCTAAAACGCGCCATAGAAATTTAAAGAGGTGGATGAACAACTAGAAAATGAAGTGTTTCATCTGTTCGTTTTCTTCGGTTTAAAATACCGGCCGTTGAATTTTCGTACCGTATGCGCTCGTCTCTTGGGTAGGGTCGTCGACCTTTTCGTGATGTGACGTCACCATCTTTCATTTTCTCCCCATGGAAATGGCCGGTAAATCGTCTGCCTCATCTTTCCAATGCTTCCCTCGACAATTTCCCTTACTCCCACACCGGCTTCCAAATCCCTATTTCGACTGTAATATTTTTTTGTCGTTGTCTAAGTGAAGGAGAGGCTGAAAGGTTCCCTATCGACTTTCCGTAATTAAAGAAATTGCCCGTGCTATCGGCTACGAAAAAAGGCTTTAAAACAAAATTTCTGCTTTTTTCGCCCACAGCTTGACAAATTTCGGCCTCCACCCGTTTCGGCTACGCGTAGTGACCATTAAAAAAGATTTCTATGATAGCCGAATTAAATGACGGTTTCTAATGATCCAGCCACGGTAATTAATATCTAAACAGAATAGACAGTAAACATGGGAAAATGCTTATCCTCTTCAAAGTGTCATGGGTTGCTTTTCATAAATCTTGTTCTCCATTTGGTCTAATTATTCCGGAATAAATTAGCATCGAGGCTTTAATAGGATAATAGACATATCGGTGTCACTAGTCAATTTTAACTGGTCCAAGCCCTTTAAACTGTAACAAATAAGACTAGCTCTTTTTTATTTTTTGCTTTTATTCTTTTTCTGTTACCTTTTATCTTCCGCCGATGGTGCTGATAGAACCAAACTCTAAATTAGAAAATATTCAATAACCACTTATTAAATTAAAAACTTTTCTGGAAAAAATTCTTAAAAATCATGTTTATTTCATGGAACCATCGATATTAAACTTATCTTCAAGACTTGTTTTCCATTAATAAATTTATCTGGCTAATGGCCATTCTTAAACGCTCAAATTTAACGGAACCTTATATTGTTCTGATGTACCGAATAATAACTTTAAAATTTTACCAGTGGTTTAAAATAATTTAAGCGCATTATTCATTAATCTAAACCCCAGTGGAAATTCGGATTTAAAGTTTGCCATTAATTTCTGCATCTTTCAACACTTACGCAATCAAGAAGATACCGACTACGCGATAAAAATTTTTCCAAACGATGAAAGAAAAAATGATTTTTTATACCGTCCATGCCAGCAACTTTGTCCCATTTTAAGCTAAATAATATTGATTCATGATCCGATTAACATCAGCTAGAGAATTTTAAAATGGTTGCCCATCACTAAGTGGTCTAGATCAGTTATGATGATCTATATTTTTTCTAAAATTTTAAATTTATTTTATAACAACAACTATTTGGAAATTCGTTTAACTGAATAATAAATTGATTAATTCCATACATCGATGTTATCGAGTCAAAAATCCTTGGTTGAAATATATGATAAAATTCGGCTTATATCTTATAAATACTATATAAGTGTATTAACTATTAAACCCTCGACAATTTCCCTTACTCCCACACCGCTAAAGTTGCTTTTAGTTATTCATATAGCCAATTAGGACATCGTTTGCTAAAAGTGAGCGCGAAACATTTTTTCTAGCATTTTTGTACACATCCTGTTTCTTGACTTAGATTTACCAAATGTAATCTGGTTAATTAGAAATGAGTGTGATGTTTTAAATTAATTTACATGATAATTATTTCGATAAGTGTCGTTTTCCATAGTATTGTCCTTAAAGTAATATACAGTAATTTATTAGTATTACAATTTAGTTGGAATAAAGTCATTTCTTCCATTTCATGAATTTACTGTTATAGAAGCCATTTGTTATATATTTTTAGAAAATATTTAATATTTTTTCAGTTGGAAGAGAAGGAAATATTTCTTTTCCTTCACTAATGCGTTTCTTTGGCACAGATGGAGCACTTTTATTTGTGATATAAGACGATCATGAATATTCATAGATGAATATCTTTTCTTTATTCCATTTAATCTTTTTTCTTTTGGCACTGGAGGCGAAGGTTCAAACTCTATATAAGTTATACGTGGATATTTCATTACACGAAAACCGTTGGTGTGTGGAAAAGAGTTTGTTGATGAATTCTCTATGCGTGTCTGACTACTGATCGATGTATCCTACACCTACCTATCTACCTACAGTGTTTTCACGCTGAGCTGGTACCATCGCCCGCAGTCAACTGCCGTTTAGTCTACTATTTGCTTACTACGTTGCATTTATTGGCTGACTTTATCGCATCTAAACCAACCGGTGCATGGAAAAGAAAAAATTTTTGATATCTTTGAAATAAAATAAGTCTGGTGGTACTTAAGTTCTTATATATAATGTGTGATTTAGTTAGACTCCTATGTCCCATGATTTTATAATTGTTATTTTCGGGCAGAAAATATTGACTATTGTGTACCCGAATGACGGATATCATTGTCTTTATAATATTGATCGTTTCCCAACAGCTGTTTGGCTTAATTGTATTAAGCAATCCTACCAATTTATATCGAAATTATATTGTACCGATTTACAGAAACATATCCATCTAGGGTACCTCTATCCAATGAAAGATATCAGATATTTTGTATCATCGCACACGTAAACCCATCGAACACAATGCAGCTAATCCAGAAAAATATGAAATAAACGCTAGAGTTTCGTATTTTATCTTTTCTAAAAATTCCTATAAACGAAAACATACTTATATATTGAATCAGTATTAAGTATTGGTCGGGTAGAATGGTATCACATTGGCGGATAATTGTCATGTCGAAAAAATAAAACTAATATTGTTTAATCGTAATGTATAATCGAACAAAGTTGATTTCCAGTTATAGGCGTTATTTATATTTGTATTCTTATCATTTCTCAAAAGAAATCATTTGTTTTTCATCCAGTTCCCATTTTATCTATTAATTGCTTGGCAGTAACTGGAAAAAAAAATTATTTGTTTGAATTTGGTTCTCTCTCTTTTCATTCTTTATTACTCGAAAAGAATAAAAATTTAATAAAGCGTCAATATTTTTAACTTTTGCAGTATTTTTAAACAAGAATTTTATCGGTAGTCTCAATGCTGTGTTCCGATCAAATTAGACTTCCATCCGTTAAATTGTCTTCCATCACAGTCACCAATCAGTCTCACTTATTTTTCACGGTCGGCTGAAGTTGAGATGTTAGTCACACTTCTTGATTTGTCGTCAGATTTTTGATATTCATCTATTCTGTATTATTTACAGCATTGTAGCGATTTTACCGTAGGTCTTATCGGATCAAAAGAAATGTGTTAGAAACAAAACGGGAAGGAACAAACGTTTCATTTCATCACCATTTCTTACTATCGACAGGAAGTATTATATATTCGGCAGATGTTAAAAATTGTAAACTAACTGCAAAAAATTGTCTCGCTATTAGATTTATATCTTCGCCCGAAGGGTCGATTTAATGAGCTACGATTCTATTGATCTGGTTATTTGTACGTGTCGTGTACATGCGCTCACCAACTAAGATAAAGTGTCGCTTCTTAGATTCTCGCTTCCTGCCATTTCCATGTTGATTAGAGCACTAATTGACTCTCGGAGACGTCTAATTACGGAACGTATCACCACACAGTCGCCACGCAGGTAACTGTGCGAAAGAACAGTATGAGGTGGGCAAACCTGTATTACCTGCTTTCCCTATATCGGTTGGTACGCAACGTCGACCAAGCTGAACCATATCTGTGCCGAACGACTAGAAGTTTTACACTTTATCAATTCGACTGTGATGACTTTTAACCTCGGCTTAGTCACTGGATTAATTTAAAAGTCACGTGATGCTACCTATTCGGCTGGAAAGTCTAGTTCAACGAGTGTGTTGCTAATTTTCTTCTCCTTTTTGACCTTTCCTTTTGTAATCTGACTCGGTTTTCACTTTTTATCAACTCGTACAGTAATGTTTGAACCAGTTCAAACCGGAAATATAGGGAGGGAGCACCTGTATCATTCTCTCACCAAATGACCTGGTGATATGGTCTAGCGCAGCGTCTAGACATTCTAATTAGATTCATCTCTTTTCTATAAATTTGCTATCGAATTAATAATATAGGAAATAATTTCGCAGATAAAACAAGTGTCTCCCTTACTTTTCTGGCTAAATTTGTATAATTACCGCTATTACTGAACGTTTTAAATATTATTGTTTATTTTTTTTTTAGGATATCTTTTAAGAATTCTAAATATACATTTTACCAACCGCTATGCTAAAAAGTTGATTTAGCTATGATTCATTAATAACTGACACTAAACTTATTATCTATTTATCAATTTATAATTTTATCAAATGATATTAAAACACTATCTTTAAAAATAGCGACTAAAACTTAGACGATTGATTATACTTATTTATCTGGAACAGATGAGATTTTTAATTAAAAGAGCAGTTGTTCGTTACTTATGATTATTAATTTCTCTTCGCTAACAATGTTCAGTAATAAAATTTATATTTTACTAGTTAGAGTATATATTGTTTAATCCATCATGTTTGAAAGTTTCAAACAATGTCGGCAGAGTCTGATATTAAAATTATCTTATTTGTACAAATTTATATCAAATAAATATTTTTCGAAAAAATAATGAAAACTTCTCTTTCCCATTTTACTTAATGATTACTTTGGATTTAAATGATTAAAATTCCTACCAAGGAATGGCAGACCAAATCTTAACCACCAAGCAACGTGGCTGCATAGAAAGATAATTGATATATTTTGCTATGACAGACATAATTATGTTCGGAGGACACGTTCGACATCAACCGATGGCCACCAAATGTCAATCTGCCAAGACACGAGGATAATTGCATCGTTATCTGACTGGCGTTTTGCCAATCAATGATAAGTGTGGGGTTTGAGTGCACGAATCTGGAAATCCCCGATCAAACTCCTTCTCGAATAAATTCCTTCTTATCTCCAAACAATGCGGTCTAGATGAATTTCGTGATAGAATTCGGTCCAAAACACGGCAAAAGTTATTCGGCGAGAGAATTTATTCTTCCTTCTATCCCCTTTATAATCAATTATGTTGGCCATGAAGTAAAGCAATCGCTTACAGAACCTGATATGTATTCATCAAAGGAGAATTCAATCGATTGCCAACTTTCTGCAAAAGCTGATCTGCAGAATGGAATTCGCATTTGGAAGAAAATAATAGAGAGAAAAATAATATAAAAAAAATAGCTTAAGTTTCGATTCGAACGTTTCGAGTGTTTATCAGAAGTATCTTGGGGGTCAATCCTAGTTTTCAATTACCAGACTATAAGTAATTCGGTTAGTTTCCACTTCCACCTGATTCTTTGGTCATTTCATCAACTGGAGTTTCGCAGTTTCTTTCTTCCAAGTACGACGATTTAAAGACCCTCTAATGAAATGTTTAAATTTTAAATGATGAATAGATACATACACACTTTCCTTTTAAACAGGCTTTTACTTTTATGTCAAATCAAATATCCTGAATAAGGTTAACTTAATTCGGTAATTCAAATTTTACTAACCTAAACTTGAATTATGGAACAGTAAAATAATTCGTTTAGTTATTTATCGAGGTGAAGTGCGCCAGTAATTTATTATAAAAATTATTTAAGTAATTTCATTTTTGTGGTTTCTTTCTTCCAGTTTAATAAATATGAATTTATTTATTAGCGTTTAATATATAATTTTATTTTTATTATTTTTTTGTATAATTGCTGTATTGAATAAGACAGTTATTAAAATGTTATTACCTTTCTTCTTAACTCTGTTGAACGATTTGGTAATTTTTATTTGAAAGGATTTTGTTTCCTCATTTAGAATTTGCTATCATAAAATATAATTTAATAGAATTACAGCAGCTGATGAAAACTGATCGAGAAATTTTAACATCGACTCTTCCAATCAATACAGTTTTTATGGACGTATGTGAATAAAATAATAAAAAAAAAAAATTAAAATTATACTGTAATGAATCTTCGGCCGCTATACTAAGTAGTCGGATCTATTATCAAAAGGAGGAAATAGTATGCAGGATTTGTTGTATTTGCTGCTTGTTTAATGACTTTTATGAAAAATTCGGTCAAGTTAGTCGAATGCACTGTTAAGTGGTTTATATGAGATGGATTGGGAGGTGGTACTAATATAGATTAAAGGGAAAAATCCTTCTCTTTATGTATCGATTTCGATAGCTACCATTTAAAACTGATCGGTCTTTGAATATATTAATCTTATCCAATTCGACGAAAAGAGAGAACTGCATTAACGTTTTTGACTTCCTACAGTCAAAACGTTAGAAAGAGAATTTTGTATTGGACTCAGTAGATGTGTGATAATTCAAAAACGCAAAGTTTGTGCGAATTATTACGTTCATTTATTCCTTATTGACCAATGCTGCATATTTAAAGGATAAAGAAAAATGAACCGCTTTCAGAAAGGTTTTAATTTATAAACTGGATTCCCTACATTTTTATGAATTTTTATGTTGGTCGGGATCCGTTTTATTTATTTTGCGACTAATTAAAGGATAGCGACCCGCCGTTTGAAAATCCCGACATAAAATAATTAACAGTCATTATTTGATTATATTATTCAATTGGTCGGTTCGATAAATCAAATAAAAGTTTGTCAGTGTACTTTATACCTTGGGATAATTGAAGATTTTATAATTTCTGATGAAGGTTAATGTGTTGGCAAATCCCTCTTGTCAAGAAATTAAGACCGAGATTGGTTTGTCTAGTCGAGCCATAACGAATAAAAGAATATTGTGAATGAATTTAACGAGTCGTCTGTTCGACAAATAAAACGAATCGATGTTTGTATGAAAAGACTGTTTAATTTGATCTAGGTTACTTGTAGAATATAAACAGCTTCATTGAAAGACTGAATTGCCCGATAATGTTGTTAAATCATAATATATTCGATTGTATCGAAGAAAAGCTTCTCCACCAGGAAGTTCATTGGTGTAGAATATCCAGAATGAAAAAAAAGGATAAAATAGAGTCAAGGAAACATTTCATTCATTATTATAACCGAAGCTAGGCCATGGTATAAACATTTTGTCATAAGGGCTTTCAGTGGACATATCTTTCAAGATATAATCATGGAATCTTCTCAAATCACATAAAGCTTATTTTAGTCAATGCACGTTGACCTATATTTTTTTCAGATATGAAAAGCTTACGAATATCACGTTGAAGTATATTGAAACTAAGATCTTTGTTCTAAGAATATATATATATATATATACAGTATATATAT
>AYEL01062087.1:0-13290 GCA_000484575.1 Olivierus martensii
GTAAAATTTGTCTCTCTATACTCATATTCATAAATTAAGCTAAATACAGTATACATATATATTATGTACTAATTGTATGTATAATTAGTTTCATAATTGTATGTTACAGTATAACATACAATTATGAAATGTTAAAATTATAAATTTTAGTACAGTATAACATTAGACAATTATGAATACAATGTTAACAATATAAGGAGTAAACAAAAACTTCCTTATAATAACAAGATTTCTTTAGGATTATTTTATTGTGTGTAAAATAGTCACCTTCAAAGTACTTCCCCTAGGGCGTGCGCATATGGACGCAAACACGCGCGTTCGCGCGCACACACATACACAATTAGTCCAACAAACCTATTGACAGACCCGAATTCCAACTGAAAAAATTTGAAAGTGTGAGACCAGAAATGAACCCGGATCCTGCAGGTCAGAAGTTCAGCACATATCAACATAGCCATTAGACCGACAACTTTAATATAATTCAGCTAGCGTCTCTTGTATAGAACGAATCATTTTCTTTTTTAACAGGAAAATCAGTAAGCAGACTGAAGAAGACATTTTGTAATAGCTAGTGAATACTAAGCTGCGGGGCAGGATGGCCACGTGGTAAAGCTTTGGCTTACCATCTTGGAGGATCCGGGTCCCACACTTTCAGTTTTTTAGGAGGGGTCCTGGCCCGGCCCGTTGAACCCCATCCTTCAACCGTCCGGTTGACCCCATCATGGGTGCTGGCCAGCCTGTGATGGGTGCTATAAGTGGCCGCCACCAGATACAGAAAATATTTCATGAGGATATGGCGACGTAATATACAACTAACCTAACTAAGCTGCGAATGAAGGTATGAAGAATAAGAATGGTGCTAAATCGTCTGAAAAATTCACAAGAATTGGGAAGGGAAAGCGACATGGAAACCTATTCCAAATTTCGCCAGTGGAATAATATTTATTCACACGGGAATCGCAAAATTGTCAAAAGACAATTACAAAATCAGAATGCTGAAATTATGTGTACTTACATTATTAAAATTTAAATATAAAGATTATTAAATTAAAATAATATAACGTATTGTTAGCTTTCCGTCAATTATATTTTCAAATAAAATTTTTAATATAATTTTTCTTTTTTTATAAATTATCTTAATAGTTATTAAGTTATTTATCAAAATAATGGAATACCGTATATAAGCAATTGTATTTCATTTCACATAGTGATTGTGTTTTCTCGAACTTTTTGCTTTCTCGAAATTCGAGATTCCCTTTCGAAAATTCTCGAGATTTCAATAAAAAAGTTTAGTTAAAAAAATAGCTGTTTTTAATAAGGATAAAAACAAATTGAGGCAGAAAAAATTGCGGAAAATGAAAACAAATAATATTGGGCTGTTTTCTATTTGTTTTTTATTTAATATTTTAATTATATTGAAAAAAATAGATATTTTTTCCCAATATTATTGAAATGTTAATCATATTTGTTTTCCAATTAGTGAGTTTTTATTAAAATAACTTATGCAATACACACAAGTCTATTCGTTTATCTGCTAAACGAATTCTGGTTTTGATATAAAAATTTCAGAAATGGAATTTTTATGCCCAAACTTATGTGGATCTCTGAGTTTTTAGCCTATACCACTGCTTATTTTTTACACGTCACTATATTTGACTATCTAGAGATATTAGACCCGTTGTTCCCAACATGGGGCACACGCCCACAAGGAGGCAATTTGATTTTTAAAGGGGGAAAATTCGAGAATGAGTTATTAACAGTGAATTTTTTGCATTTCTTATTGTTCTAGGAGCCACAAATACATTATATAAATGCAAATTATGACATGTACATTTTTAAAATTAAAATCAGAATGTACATACGGCGGTTTTGAAACTTTATTTGCTGTTTTGTCATATTACTTCATATTATTATTTTTTAAACAATTTCTTAGTGATTTCTTCCTCAGTACTTCAACTGTCTTTTCGTACTTTTATTTTTTCTTTTTCAAGTAATTTCACATAGCATATTCATGGATCCACCTTTCGCTCCATGGAGCCTTCGCTGATTTTTTTGCCATTCGGGAACAATTTATCAAAATCCAAATACAGTATTTACCATATATCAGTTTTTCAAACTATGGATAGATGGGCATTTGGCTTGATAGTAAATCAATATTTTATCACGCGGTGATTCAGTGACAAAGAAGTAATGCTAGCGAGTGAGTCTCGGGTCTCCATCAGGAAAATTATCATTGATAGGAGGAATAATAAAATTTTTCAGTAGAGATAAATCATCTGAAGATAGTTGATGTTCCTGATCTTTTGTAATTGTAAAATCTTTGTTATTAAACCCTTTTTAGAGGAGATGACTGATAAAAGATTTTTTATTTGGATTTTATTTTTATAAATATTTCAAAATCTGGCCAATTATTCACAAACTTAGTTTTCGAAATCATTACTCTTGGCACTATACATAAAATATACTTTCACAAAAGTACTGTATTAATCGGCAGAATGATCACATGATGAAGCGTAGGCCGCATTTGTTGAAATGTAGGTATTTATTGTAGATTTTTTGGAGTAATTTTATTAAAAAGAAATTTAAAAATTATAATGCATTTTCAATTAAGAATTCTTTTACATTAAAAATTGATTTTATAATTTATTTTAGATATTGAAGGAACTGTGAAGTCCTAGAGATTTTTGGAAAAAAATGTTTGACAATTTTTGATAAGGAATAATCATTTTTTCTTTTAATATAGGATTTATTAATATACTGTATTAGTATTTTTATATGTAAAATTTTCTGCCGGGTGAAGTTAGTTAGTGAAATTTGTGATAATCTTTCACTTTAAGCCACAAAACCTCGTCAAGGTCTCACCCTTCTTTGTGGATTTTTTGTTTATCCAGAAACCCCATAATAGCTAGGCAGTAATCACCATTATGGGTAAAACTGGACCCTTTCGCGACCGAATCAAAATCGGCTTATTAATCCCTCTGCCTCCCACGCAATCAGCAGCATCCGGCATTTACCAGGTCCACAGACTTCCAACAAGTTTCGACGTGGAGGCTCTTCTCCACCTCAAGGCGAACCGAGAGAGTGCGAGAGAAAATCGGTCTCACAATCGATTTTATCATGTGAGAGGATCCTTATTATGAGCCAGGCACACATCTAGCCTATTTTCAGCTGGAACCATGGTAGTCGAATGCTGCTGCTTGTTAAATTCTCATATCAAGATAATTAAGATCAATAACAATAATTTATAAATATATTTATTACTATACTATTATTATTTTAATTACTGGTATTGCTTAATATATGTGTGTGTATATATATATTAATGTTTATATATTTTGTAATACTGAATAAGGTAGTGAATTTTTAGAGTTAGTCCAAAATAATCATTCAAAAAACATTTAAAAGTGTAATCAATATGAAACAAGTTTTTCCATAGTTAAAATTAAAAATAGGTTAATTCAGATTTGATAATTCAAAAAATTCAAAATTGAAATTATAATGCATTAAATGAAATCATTGAGTGTTTTATGTAGATGGTCCTTGACATATAACAGGATTCTATTCAAAAAACCATTTTGTAAGTTGAATATTAAAAAATTATCATCATCATCATCATCATCAGCATTTCTATTTCGTTTATTGCTGGATATATACTGTATTACTTTGAATTTAAGATATGTGTGTGTATATATATATTAATGTTTATATATTTTGTAATACTGAATAAGGTAGTGAATTTTTAGAGTTAGTCCAAAATAATCATTCAAAAAACATTTAAAAGTGTAATCAATATGAAACAAGTTTTTCCATAGTTAAAATTAAAAATAGGTTAATTCAGATTTGATAATTCAAAAAATTCAAAATTGAAATTATAATGCATTAAATGAAATCATTGAGTGTTTTATGTAGATGGTCCTTGACATATAACAGGATTCTATTCAAAAAACCATTTTGTAAGTTGAATATATAAAGTTGAATATTAAAAAATTATCATCATTATCATCAGCATTTCTATTTCGTTTATTGCTGGATATATACTGTATTACTTTGAATTTAAGCCACACTTTTTATTTATATTTTTAAGACGTAAAATTTAGATGTGGCTTAAATTCAAAGCGAATATTTTAACATCTTATTTCTCCAGATCTCCACTCCCCAACGATTAGGTTTTTGCTTTATGCTCTACGCATGTGCATAGTATTGTGACCGTAGATAACAATTTATTCGATGGTCACCTGTTCGTATGTTTCTGATTTAATCCAGTTGCTGTTTGATAGTAGCTGTGTAGAATCACGTCATATGTGGAGATATTTTAATTTTAAGAAATATCACAAATTACTGTTATGCTGTTTATAACCACTGATGAAAACAAATTGCCACCTTTTTTATTATTTTAAACAAATGATAACAGTTTATTCGATGGTCCCCTGTTTGTATGTTTCTGATTTAATCCAGTTGCTGTTTGATAGTAGCTGTGTAGAATCACACATCATATGTGGAGATATTTTAATTTTAAGAAAAATCACAAATTACTATTATGCTGTTTATAACCACTGATGAAAACAAATTGCCACCTTTTTTATTATTTTAAACAAAAAACTGTACCCAAGGAAAATTTTCTTAAGGGTGTTATAATTCAAGCACAAAAGAATGCAAGAATGACAACAGAATTGATAAAAGATTGATTAGAACATGTTTGGGAGAAGAGACCTGCCGCTATTTTAAAATAAATGAATGTGATAGTATATCTGAAGAAGATTCTCAATAAATTAGATAGCTTATTATGTATATTAGTACCTATTGAAAAATAAGAAACATTTTTATTTACTTAAATATCTATTATAAAAGCATTTTTATTTTTTCAAATTTTAAAATCCAACTGTAGTTTAAATTCGAAGTGATATGGTAATATGCCTCCTCCTTTTTGTTTCCATATGTACTTATAATATGCAATCTACAGCTATTGGGAACCAATTACTTTACTTACATCATCTCTCTATTGGTTGTATTGCCTGCCAGGCTTATGCAATCTATATCTATTGGGAACCAATTACTTTACTTACATCATCTCTCTATTGGTTGTATTGCCTGCCAGAATTTCTTGTCCCTTTCCTTGGTTGGCCCTTTGTAATTCTTTGTCCAACAGTTATCAGTGTATCTTGCAATGTGGTCTGCCAAATACCACTTGCTACTACTAATTGTTACCATTATGTCTCCTCATTTGGTTGGTTCCCTTATCCAAGTGTTGGTCTTGCAGTCCTTCCTGGTGAATCTTAATGTGTTATCTTTCCATGCCTCTTAGGGTTGTTGCTAATTTCTATTCCATTCTTTTTGTAAGGATCCATGTTCTACAGCCATGTGTCATTACTGGTAGTAGGCTTATGTTGAAATTATTCTTTTTAGGCATATTGGTATCCTATTGTCTTTAGAAAGTTGTATCGGCTGCTTGCATGCCATCCCAATTGCACTCTATGTTGAATTTCTCTTATCTGTTTTTCTTGTGTTGTAATTTCTTGTCCTAAGTATTCGTATTTTTCCATCCCTTCATTGTCTGACCTTCTGTTATACTGGTTGTGGGGTTACTTCTGTTTTGAACATTTATCTTTGCCCTTTCATAGTTCATTTGTAGCCCTATTTTCTTATTTTGTCTTGAGACTTAGCATTTTCTGTAGTTCATTCAGAGTTTTGATGAACAGCACTATCGTCTGCAAATCTCATGTTATTGATACTCTCCATTGATGTTTATTTCTGTGTGTTCCCATCTGTTTATTTGTCAGAATATTTCTTTTAAGCAGACTGTGAACAGTTTCAGTGAAATGCTGGCTCCTTGATAAACTCTTCATTGGATTTTTATTTTCCTACTATCTTTGTGTAATTGAATTATGACTGTTGCTTCTTCATAGGTGATATGCGGTATTGACTAAGGGATAGACAATGGTCTGTTTCTTGGTGCCTTAATGCCATTAGTATTGCCCTTGTAGATACAGCTGAAGCCCTTGTAGTACTGAGTCAGATGCAGGAATATCATAGGAATAGGAATGTCATACAGAGTGAAATGGGATATAGATGCTTTGTCATAGTCTAGGAATGTCATACAGAGTGAAATGGGATATTATTTGTAGTTTTCTTTCAGTTAGTTAATGGTGTATATATGATCCATCATTGAATTGCCTTTTCAAAATCCAGCTTGTTCTCTTGGTTGGTTTGAATTCAGTAGTTGTTCCAATCTTCTTGTAAGGTGATTGTGAATACCTTGTATATTGTCAAAAGCAGACTTATAAGCCTGTAGTTTCTCAGATGTACTTTATTTCCCTTCTTATGTAGTGGCACTATGACTACATTTTCTAGCTATCCAGTATTTGATTGATACAAAAGTAATGCCTTCTAATTTTTCTTTCAGTTCAAAAAGAACTGAAAGAAAAAAATAGCAATAGAAAACTTTACATAGCACTAAGTGGACAGTAATAATCCCTAGTTCCATCAGAATGAGTGATGACATAACTTGAGTATGTCAGACCTGCAATCCTCAGCATTCTCTACTGCAGTACACCCCACTGCCATAATTAACCATCATATATTTTACATATTTTAATTGCTGTAAATGATTCATAAACAATGCATAATTTCATCCCACTTCTTATTAAATGTAAATAATTCAGCACAATTTCAAAACATGATTCATAAACAATGCATAATTTCATTCCACTTCTTATTAAATGTAAATAATTCAGCACAATTTCAAAAGTGAAAAATCTGCCTCAGCCCAGGATGAACTGGAGAGAGCAAATACTTTCCTCTTTAAGGAGCATCGCTATTTGCCAGTGTGTTTAATATGAACAATGAAATTATAATTAACAATGCTATAATTA
Source organism: Olivierus martensii (assembly GCA_000484575.1). Classification (NCBI taxonomy): domain Eukaryota; kingdom Metazoa; phylum Arthropoda; class Arachnida; order Scorpiones; family Buthidae; genus Olivierus; species Olivierus martensii. The sequence continues at coordinate 6,870 of AYEL01062087.1, forward strand.
ATGATGAAATTAGATATTAAATTCTATACATACATGAGACTCAATATGTGACCATTAATAATTACCAGAAATTCCCATTTTTCATTGGTTGATTTTTGCTGTTAGAAATTATGTACAGTATATAGTAAAAAGTTCAATACTGTAGATGGAAAGCAATAAATTCAAAATTCATAAAATTGCATATTGAAACTTTATTGATCATCATTTAAAAGTTTAAATACATTAACAATTTCAAAAATAATAATTTATTTTATAAAATTATTAAACTAGTACAAAGAGTAATTATCAGTGTTACAAAAAGCTATTTACAATTTCTGAAGCATACAAAATATCTGGGAATAGTAATTATGATGAACACATTCAGCTATTATGTGTATTAGTGGTGGACGGATTTTAATAGAAAAAACACACATAATGAAAAATTATGCATACTGACAGAGAAAGAAGTAATTCATATTTAAAATATACACAATAATACTTATTAATAAACTATTTTTTAATTACAGAATATAAAATCATATTTTCACCTGTGCATAATGAATATGTAATAATTTTTCCCTGTATTTGATTTTAAAAAATTTGGTTAATACTCAGAACAAAATACAAAAAAGGATATTTTGTTCAATGCAAATATAATTTTTTAATTATAGAAATGACTAGAAAATAATAATAATAATAATTTTTTAATATATGAAAAATTATTATTTATAATAAAAATTTTTAATTATAAAATATTAAAATTAATTATTGAAAAATTATTATTATATATCTTAGAGTGCCAAGAATAAATTTTCTTAAAAATATTTTAAAGAAGTAAATACTTCAAGTTTTTAAAAAATAATTTCCTCCAAAAATAAAAAAATTAAATTGTAAATTAAAGCTTAGAATGTTAATTAAATAACAAATTGAAAAATAATAAATTTAAATTATAAAATTAGTTTTCAAAACTAAATTACAATTTCCTGGAATTACTAATTATATTAGGAAAGAAAAGAATCTCTTATATAAAATACTATAAAATAAAATACAATATTTGTTTAAACAATGTTATATTTTATTTATTATAATGAACCAGGTTTTTGATAATTTAGATAAAATACTATCACAAAGATTAACCTGAGTGATTCATTTTTTACAAAGGGTAGCCACAAAATTATTTTTAAAATCTGCTAAATATTGTCATTAATATTTTAATATATATGTAAATCATTGAATTGCTATCAAAAAATTTAATAAATTTACACTTATTTAAACATCTATTATTTTGGTATGAATGTAAGTATATAGAAGCATTCAAAACAATAATATTTATAAGATATTTAAAAAAATTTGTGCAGGCATTTGTTTACCATAAAGATAACTGCATTTTAAATTAACAGAATAAAAATGAAATCATCCTCAAAGTTGTCATAGGTAGGACTGAGACTATTATTCGAAACAGTGTAAATTGAGACAGACTTTCCCATAAATGCAATGTTAAAGCTGATTCCAACTATTGAGTAACTGGTTCCAGAGCAAAAATTTTCATCAAGAAAAATATATATACTTTAATAGAATCTAAACTGCCAAATTAATCCCTTGATAATTTAGCAATTTAGGTTCTATTTTGATATTTCCCTTGAAGTTTGATTTATAAGTTCTATGTTAAGATGACAGATGTACTTATTCTGAACTTATGAAAGATTTACAAAAAATATCAACCTTTATAAATCAATGAGTTTTAAGAAAAGTTATTTTCTCTTCAACTACAGTTAGGCCATCTGAGTAATTACTAATGTCCAACAATAGAAATTGTGATGAACAAATCATTTGACCATGACTTCAAGAAAATTAAATGCAGAACCTAGCAAAACAAACATCCTTTCATTTCTTTCAGAATCTCTTAAATAATTCAAACAAGCATCTTCTTTATTCCTTATCTTCTTGTTGCTGTTCATTGCTCATTTGAATCAAAGTTCTTAAGAAACTCAATGCAGTTTCAATGAGTCCAAGCCTTTCAGTCAATTTTGAAATTGTCTTGATCTGATCTTCAAGCCTAGGCTAAAATCAGATTCTTCAAGCACTTTGATTCTGAATTTTAATAACTTCCAAGTCAAATTTGTAGCTATAAACACCTGGAGTTGTTTGTTGCCTAAGCAATGAGATCCACTTTTGGAGTGACATTGAGCATTGAATATCTGTAAAAAAATGATAAACTTTTCCAAATGCCCTTTATTGTTTTGCCAGAAAATTTTATTTATGCCCATCATAAACTATATATGTTTGTAGTGAGATCTTTTCTTCATGTTTTGTGTTATTTTCTTATCAGTATGCTATTCTAGCATTCACTAAAAGCCACCTATATCTGTAGCAAAATAGGCTATGAAGTGAAGTATGGAATTCAAAGAGGCCCCAGATCCTTCTTGACAAAAATCTAGTAATATGGAACTTGGAAATGATGCTAAATAATTCATAATGAAATATAACATAATTCTATGTGGCTAACTCATTCCTTAATGCAAATCAGTAAAGGATTCATTTTTCCATTCAGAGGATCCAGGATCAAATCCATATCTTTGACTAATGAACTGAATTAGACAAATGTGTTGTTTAAAGATAAGAAAACTTATATGTATGCAAAATGCATATTATTTGCAACTCAGATATCAATTTATTAATGACATAGGAGCAACATAATACAATGTAGAAATGAATTTGCATATTTTTATTAATATATTTGGTCAGGGAAAACAATATAACTACTGTATAATGTAACACAAGATGATTTAAATCTGGAGTTCCTGTACTTATGAGTAATGTTTTGACAGAAAAAAAATTTAATTGGAAAATTATATTTATCATTTATCTTAGAAATAATTCTAAAACAGGGATTTTTATAAAACAGTAATTAAAAAAGGAACATTGTGGTAAGTATAAAAAATGAGCTACAGTTAATTAACTAATATTTCTTTTTGAAGTCTTAGTTTCAAAAAAAAAAAATTATTTGTTAATAATGAATTTTCCATCACAAACCATCTTCATTAGATTATTAAAAAATTTACAGGAGCACTGCATTAAAAAAAATTGAGAAATATTGGTTTGTAGAAATGGAATAAAGTTCTGATATGGAGTTATTCAATTAGGGTCTATGGCTAATCTAGTCCCTAATATGATTTTTTTCTGGCCCTGACTAGTGAAGTTTAAAACAATGATGATGTAACAAAACAATTACAAAAATGATAAAATTATGACTTTAAGGACAGAATAATGAAGACAATGATGTAAAATATCATTTAAAGCATGAAAATGGGCAAAATGAAGTTGGAGTCTAAAATCAGAAATGATTGTGGCAGTGCCTATTACCATTTTTTCAAATTTTAGACAGCAAATGTTGACAGTTTCTGGGCATAATCTACCAGTGCACAAAATATAGGAAAACATTTACAAATCCAAAAGGAATTATACACAAGTATTGTACAATCTAATGCAACATTTTGGTTTTCTAATAGTGTCATTAATTTGCTGTTTTTATGACTACAATTTTAGCATGCAATACTATTTAGCTTGTAAACATACACAAAACAATTATTTGTATTTTTTCAATATTCAAAAGGTATCACATATAATCCCAAGAGCCATGAAACTTTTCAGAGTCACTGATACAGCTTCTAGAAATCAGAGTTTATTAAGCATCAAATATATCAGATGTAGGTTGCAAAATCTCATTTACTTCCATTTTAATTCTCTTCCAAATGATAAGATTGCAATTATCTGAAATTGCAAATGAAAATTTGCATTCTGTGCCAACCCCTCACTCAATTTTAATTTATCCTACAATCTACCATTCAACCCTAATCCAATCCACATATCAAATCTTTCAACATATTTGGCCTGCTGCATGAAGGAAGTTGGGTGGTTCTATTCTAATAAATGATTATTCAATATATATCAGCAGATATTAAGCAATGTTATTGTATGATAAAATCTTATTCTTATTAAGTTACTTAAAATAAATTGATTCCTAATTTACATAGTTTATAATTCAGAGATTTGCAGATGATTATTTTAGGCCAGACATTTACAAACTGTAAATAGCATTTATTGAGCAATTTTTTTTGGAAAAATATCACTGCCTTAAATTCTCACATCTGTGCTCATTTTTTTTTTATTTAACCAATCTACTTAACAGTGCACATATTTATATATACTGATAGTACTCAATTTACAACTACTTTTACTTATGATAGTGATATAATCAGTAAATTCTGTGATTGGTCAACATAATTCTTGTGCGTATGAACCCATGCACAATGGTCTGATATAGCAAAATTATCTTTTGTCTTTGGTTCCTGTAGTTTTGTGTGGTTAAATTTATTGTAATAATGTATCATGTCCTAATAAAGATTGGCAATAAGAAATCCAAAATTTATGATATTTTAGACTTCCAACTGATTCAACTTATAACCTCAAGGCTCAAAATGAATCTCAATGTAAGTCAAAAACTACATGTACTAAATTCAAGATTGTTGAGCTTAGACAATTTTTGACTTATACATATATTCTCAGAATAAAGTAACCACAAATAAGAGAACTACTATATGAATCAATAAATAATTAAAACAAAGTCAACAAAAAATTAATATTTCTTCTGGAGATGTTTAATTTTTTTTATAAAATATTTGATTATCTGTAGGTAAAATATACTTTATATGCACAATAACAACACTATTAAAATTATTAGATCATCCCATAAATAATGTTTTTTTTGCACATTTGAAGAAAAATAAAATTTATCTGAAGCAAATCTTTTAATCATCATAATAAGTGTCCCTAGTATTTATAACCTTCTCCCACTGTTCAACAAGTTTTCAAATGCCAGACTTGAAGAAGTCTATAGATTTTGATCAAAAAAAACTCAGATGATTCATGCACTTCCTCAATATTTCATAGTTTTTTCCCCAGCAAGATAATGTTCAAGGCTATGAAACAGATGTTAATCAGATGGTGTGAGATCAGGGGAATATGCTGGATGGGAAGTTCTTCTGAAACTTGGCATAAGTCATTTTGGCTGTGTGTGGTTTTGCATTATTCTGTTGAATAATCATGTCTTTATGATTAATAATGCCAGACATTTTTCCTGCAAAGCAATGCATGGATGCTCTAGCTACTGACAGTAGACATCCCTTGTAATAATTTGGTTCAGTGCAGAAGCTTGTAATGGATTATGTTTCACATATCCCACCAAATATTCTACAAAATGTTATTTGGAAAATGTCCAGATACTACTGTAGGCACAATCTATCTAGGAAGCCACTGACATTTGTGTTTAATGTTGTGGTACAGAATCCATTTCATCTCCCATAACCACTCTGTTCAAAAATGGCTCCCTCTTTTCTTAAGAGAGCAAGAAGTGCAAATGCCCACACACTATTGTAGATTTTGTGGTGTGAGCTCATGGGATATCCATTATCCAGTTTTGACACACAACGAAGATCCTGTAGATGCCTGTGAATAGTTGAATGGAATGAATGGACAATTGTGGCCAATTCCTTGACTGTTGCCTTTGCATTTCCCTCAATAGCAGCTCTCAGCACATTATCCAGCTCAACAGGCCGTCCTTCATATGGCATATCTATGTGGATCCTGTTCCCCAACTGGTATTTCTGGAACCATCCTTGACACTTTCTGACATTCAGGATACCCTGCCCATATAAGGTACTGATGTTTTGTGTCACTACAATTACTGTATGTCTTTGGTCAAACTCATACAGCATAATATGTCTTATGTGCTCTTCATACAGCACTATTTCCTATAGAGTTTAACAGCACAAGGGGAATGCATGTACAACTGTTGTTTTCTGCCTCACATTAAATGAAGAGAATGCCATGCGATACATCTTATCATGCCCTTGGTCTACTTCATCTTCTCCATAAGCAATTCTGTGGGACATGCGAAAGACGATATTATTTATGGATGACCTGATAATTTTTAAGAGAGAGATCTGTTGTTTCTCTCCTAAATAATAGTGAATATTTAAAAATTTACTTTAACTGGCTGAATATCATTATATACATAATTCAGCAAATGACTAAGTCAATTTAGCACCTAAATTTCTCAAGTATCTTCATGAGCAATTTATATAAAATGAATTAAAGTGAAGACACAATAAATGCTATAGATTATCTATATTATTATTATTAAATGAGAACTAAAGCAGATGATAATTTGTGAACTGCATAATCTTACTAAATTTATGTTAAAGAATGAATTACTGTTTTGTAAAATGAAATTCTAAACTGCTATGATAAAACAAACTTTCTGGTAAAACTCATTATTATAAAATAATTATGAAATAAATTTTTCTTTTAAATGAAATAAAAAATATTTCATAATTACTTTATTATAAATATAATCTATTTTTTACAATTTTTTAATTAATAT
>AYEL01062090.1:0-29244 GCA_000484575.1 Olivierus martensii
TTTAAATAAATTTTGTATTATTTAATTATATTAATTTCTAAAGTACTATGAGAGTGAAAAATTCCCAAACTATAATTATAAATTTGCTTATCTCCCATTATCATTAGGCTATATATTATTTTCTTGTTAAGAAATTAATTTTTGAAGTGGTCAGTTGTTTTTGTTATAGTATATTCTCATTTCTGATCAATTTTGTTTTGAGTATTTTCTATATTATATCAAAAACATTTTCATAATAATAATAATCTTACAATCGTGTATTTTTCACATTTCTCTATCTAGGCTATTTAAGATTGTATTAATTTATTTGAATGATTTGAAATTCTCTTGTATACTTTAAGCTTGAATTGAAAATATTTATTTATTTGGCATTTGGATCATCATCCAACCTATAACAGCTATTAAAAAACAAATTTTGAATTCCTTAATATTAGTGTTTCTTCTGATTTGTATTCAGTTATTATTCCACGAAAGTAGATTATTTGAATGTTTTTCTTTTTTTTCAAATAACAGCAGCAAGTTAATCTACTTGACAACTCAAGTAGATAAACTTGTAAGTCTCTCAACTCAAGTAAGTAGAACAACTCATGTAATCATGAATAATCATAAATTGACATTCTATTGCTTCAGGATACTATAGAATATTAGGCCCTATATATCAGTTTTTCTACGCTATTATTTTTATACTATGTTTTATTGTTATCTGAAAATAATCTGTGACTTTATAAACTTTTTCATTAGTTTTGTTGATATATTTATAATTTCATATAAATAAATAATTCTTAAAATTCACTTTTACGCAGGCCGGATTTATGCATATTGTGCTCTAAACTGTAACATTTAAGAGGCCTCTTCAAATGCATTTAATATTTTCTTAATGAAATATGAGATCTTTAGTAATATGAAATCCTAAGCAATAGCTTCTCTAGTTTATTTGTTAATCCACACTATTTCAATACATTAAAAATGAAAACTCTGAAAACTGCCTTAAACTTTTAAGTTGATCTATAGATTTGTTATATGTATTATTATGCAAATAGCTTTAAATAAATTTTGTATTATTTAATTACATTAATTTCTAAAGTACTATGAGAGTGAAAAATTCCCAAACTATAATTATAAATTTGCTTATCTCCCATTATCATTAGGCTATATATTATTTTCTTGTTAAGAAATTAATTTTTGAAGTGGTCAGTTGTTTTTGTTATAGTATATTCTCATTTCTGATCAATTTTGTTTTGGGTATTTTCTATATTATATCAAAAACATTTTCATAATAATAATAATCTTACAATCGTGTATTTTTCACATTTCTCTATCTAGGCTATTTAAGATTGTATTAATTTATTTGAATGATTTGAAATTCTCTTGTATACTTTAAGCTTGAATTGAAAATATTTATTTATTTGGCATTTGGATCATTATCCAACCTATAACAGCTATTAAAAAACAAATTTTGAATTCCTTAATATTAGTGTTTCTTCTGATTTGTATTCAGTTATTATTCCACGAAAGTAGATTATTTGAATGTTTTTCTTTTTTTCTCAAATAACAGCAGCAAGTTAATCTACTTGACAACTCAAGTAGATAAACTTGTAAGTCTCTCAACTCAAGTAAGTAGAACAACTCATGTAGATTAAATTGTCTGTTTTGCTTAATGAGTAACTTTGTATTCTATTAACAAAATAAGCATATTACTGCTTTGACTTGTTTGTCGTTCATAGAATTTTATTTAAAACGCTGTAACAACTAAATTACGAATCTTCCTTGCATCCTAATTTACTTAATAGTCAACATTCGAGAAACTTGAATTAAAATATAGAGTAAAGTGGGATAAGAGAATTTACCCAAGGTTTGAGAAGGTATAAATCTATCCTAGTAAATTTGTATAGGCATGAATTTGTGGATAAATGCTTTTTGCATTTATTCTCAAACAGATGAAACACAAGGTTTGAGAAGGTATAAATCTATCCTAATAAATTGTATAGGCATGAATTTGTGGATAAATGCTTTTTGCATTTATTCTCAAACAGATGAAACATTTATATTATTTTAAAAAACAAAATATGTATTGAAAATTGATTTTAGAAAGTAATAAACAAATACTCTTGCCCTATCATAGGAGTAAAAGTACCCATTAGGTAAGATAAAGTACTCATTTCCTTAAAATACGATACAAAAATCTTTTATGAAAATATATTCACATATTAATATACATATAATAGTGTCATTAATAATCACAAAAAATTCACATATATACAATAATAAGAAAAAATTGTTAAATAATTATTTTTTTCAATTTCAATATTTTTTGCTTGCAGAAGCTCTAGACTGAATAATTTTCTATTTATTTTTCGTTTATAACTTCTAAAAAACTTGAAAAATAAAGAAATAATTATTATAATTTAAAACAAACATTTTGTAATTAATTTATACTATACTTCGTTCAATTTTTAGTTTATGATAAGATCCGAGTGTGCCTGCGTATTTTTATCCCATAATGATGGGATAAAAATACGCAGGCACAGATTACGCTTCTAATGAGAAGCGTAATCTGATCTGATAACTGAATAGAACTCCTTACCCTATTATAATTTAAAACAAACATTTTGTAATTAATTTATACTATACTTTGTTCAATTTTTAGTTTATGATAAGATACGAGTGTGCAGATTACGCTTCTAATGAGAAGCGTAATCTGATCTGATAACTGAATAGAACTCCTTACTAAGGAAGCAAAGATGATGAAAACTTACCTATGTTCATAATCTGCTTAACGATACTTTTTCAGACAAAATAATAGTTTTCGAAATTCATCATTCAAAATATTTGCCATTGTTTCTAAAATAATGGCATCATCATTAGACTGCTCAAAAACTTATTTGACATCATATTGAAGGTAATATTAATCAGAGCGCACAGAAAATGTATCTGCAATACGGTTTCTATCATACGATCACATTTCGTGTCAGAGCTGTCACCTGTCACAAATCACCAAAAATTATTGATGTTTAATACTCTTACCTGACCAAATCTTTTATTCCATTTTAATATAGTTAATATTGTTTAGCGCCACGCTTAGCATTTTCAGGGCACGAAGTAATTATTATTTGTGGGACTAGTTATTATGAATCCATTATAAAAAGTACATAAATTGAAATCAATTCTTGGAAGCAAGCTTCTATCAAACTCATATTACATAGTTTCAGAAAAACATATTTATGTCAAATAGTGAAGTTTATAATGGTTTTCTTAAAAACTTTATGATGCACTGCTTCATACTGCACAGTATACATAAATTTCCTTCTTCAAAAATTAATTAGTTGTCCCAGCAAAATTAAATAACTTAAAAATGTCACAACATGCTCCGCTCTACTCTACTAAAAGATTAAACTGGTTTCTCAATAATAAGAAATTTTTCAATGAGAATCAATTTGGTTTTTGTTATGGTAAGAATGCCAACATGGCTATCAGGTAAGTTATTAAATACATTCAAGAATCTAAGGAGGATAACAAGCATACTGCCATTTTAAATATTGATTTCAAAGGCGCTTTTGATAATGTCTGGTCTCCAGCTATCCTTTATACACTTCAAAAACAGAAGTGTCCAGCAAATCTTTATAAACTACTACTAAGCTCTCTCTATAATCGTAAATCTGGAGTCTTCACTGTCAATAATCAGATTACTCATAAAAATAATCGGGGCTGTCCACAAGGTTCCTGTGAAGGCCCTACTCTCTGGAACATTTTATACAATAACCTCTTAAACATAAATTATCAACTCCCAAAAAATGTTATCTTGCAAGGTTTTGCTGATGACACCATTTTCTTGACAGAAATCAAAACAGAGACCACCTGCAAACAAAAATCAACCAAATTCTAGAAAAGATCATTCAATGGGCCAACAAAAACAAGCTTGAAATTAATTACAAGAAAAGTAGCTATTTACTTATCGGAAAAAAAAAAGCCTTAAAAGAAAACTTGCTATCAATTTTAACAATAATCACATTAAAAGTATTGAACAGAAAAAAAAAAGCCTTAAAAGAAAACATCTATCAATTTTAACAATAATCACATTAAAAGTATTGAACAAATTAAATATCTTGATATCATAATTGATAATAAAATAAATTGGACCCCTCATATTGATTACATCTGTAATAAGGCAAATAAAATTCTCCATATCCTCAGCAGCCTCAGTGGAAAATCATGGGGATATAATTCAAAAAACCTTAGACTTATCTACTCAGCTGCAATTGAACCAATTATTGTGTAAGGTATTGATGGTATTGGAAAATAAAATAATATCGAATTCTATTAATTCTTAATCACGTAAAGTATTAATTTGACTATTTTCTTTCACAAATCCTTAAACAAACATATTCTTAAAATTGATATGAAGTTTTATGATAAAATATGAATATTACGCAAAAAATTTTTATTTTGTAATAAAACTTATTACATAAAAAGCATAATATTTATGCTTATTCCTTTTCCATAGAGGCCAAAATTATATAAACCATTATTTATTAAGGAAATTTTAAAATTTTCATTGTAGGTTATATGATTAAGCATTATTGTTATACTTTTGTGTATATGATATGAATATACATTTGTTTTAATTTTATTATTTTTTGTTCTATTATGAAATTATTTCTATAAGTTAAGCATAAACATATTTATTTTTAACTTTTCTTGTGAGAGAGAGTTTGAGAGAGTAAAGAGAAACTCTTTCCACTCATAGAGTACTAAGAGGTTCAAATGGTGTGAAAGATTGTATAAGTCAAAAACAAGGAAGAGTGTTTGAATTTAAGTAAAACCCCAATAATATAGTGGAAAAAGTCTGTGCGAGAAATGTAAATACTTAGAATTTGCAGCAGTCCGAGGTTTAACCAAAGTAAGGAAAGAAATACAGGAGTGAAAGGATATGGACAAAGTACCGAATAAAAGAAAACTGTAATTACAGGAAAAACTAAATGGAAAGGTAACTGTTGTAAGATACAGAGAGAACCCAAAAAGCGTAGGGAAAAGGCTCGGCCGAAGCCAGGCAAGAGAAGGGAGAAAATACCAGAGTGGGAGAAAGCCACAATGAAATGCCGTCCTACAAAGTAATAATGCTGTCAAAATTACTAACTAACCCGAATTATTTTTATTTGATCTCGAGCTATTCAAATAAAGTTTAGATGAGCACCTTTAAAATTGAAAATTAAAAAAAAATTATTCAAATAAGTTTTAATTGTTATATCTAAAATTTTTTCTAAACAAATTTCGTACTAATAAAACTTTTCACTTATTATTAATTTATTCCAAATTCATGAAAATTGTTTGTATATATAGCCATATTTAACAAGTTCTTTATCTCTTTCCCAGAAAAACTTAGTATTTCTTGATAACTTTCCTGCAAATATTCGCTTAATTCAGTGAAGCGTATATTGAAGGTGCAACATATTTCATATTCAAATAGAAACATATCGTTGACAACATTTTTATATTTAATGCGTTCTTTTCTAACATGAAAGTTATTATTTTAAAAACGAAATCTATTTAATCCATAAATCATTAGAATTATACGGAAAATTATTGCATTACTGTTCCACTAGTAGCTTATGGAACGGTAATGCAATAAATTTTTTTCAGTATTATATAAAAATAAATTAGTTCAAAACTTCTACTTTTATATATTTTTCAGTTATAATCTATCTTGAAAAATAACAAATGCATCAAATACCTTTCGTAATAAATTTTAATAAAACTTTACTTGTTTTTTAATTTAAAGAACCCAGAATCGACTGTTTCAGAATATTTAGTGATTAATACTTTGAAAAATAGTATATTTTATTTAGATCAGTTTTAAATTATAATAAATAATATAAATCAATAAAATCCATTGTGTTAGTGTATTATAAAATGAAATGCTTTAATATTTATAATAAAATCTCAAATTATACAGTACATTTAAAAAAAAAATTGAGATTTATAAGATCATCAAACTTTATCTCTGTCCCCTATTAATAACTTTTGAACTAATAGTTGATTTCCATAAAATTTTGGCAGTGATAATCTTCCACTAATAGTAACTTTAATATCATCTAACTCATTAGCTTCAATCATTAAAAAATTGTGGGCATTCTTAAAAATATAAGACATAAATGCAAGATAAAATATACACTTACAATAATTAATGCACTAAACACAAACTAAAACATAATACTCAAAAGCCCTTTAGCAGTCAAAAGATTTTAATCAGAAACAATTTCAATGCACTTGGTGTCTTCTTCAGCTGCTATTACAAGATACCTGTTTTAGGTCTCTTGTTCTTGTGTACAAGGTGAGTCTTGTAGTAGCAGCTGAAGAAGATGCCAAGTGCACTGAAAACGTTTCTGATTAAAATCTTTTGACTGCTAAAGGGCTTTTTAAGTATTATACACTTACCATTTGAAAGATTAGGATGTGATTCCATATTTTTTTCAGGAAAAGTCAGGGTTCAGTTCAACATTCTGATTGGTTCATTAACGATATTGGCCAGCCTATAATGATCTGTGAAGTGGCTGGCTCCAAATAAATTCCTTTTATGATTCATTGGTATGGCTAACCAAACATAATTATTTGATTTTTATGAAATTTAATAGAATGATCAAGTTTGTTGAAGATTCAGTGATGCATATCAGTAATTTCAAAGATTTCGTCATATTAAATTATTAAAGATTTTTATGAAATTTAACTTCAATGACCTGATCATCCTGCTGAATATGAAGTAAAATAATTAACTATAAATTCACATTTTTAAAACTGGCAGATACTGAAATTTTTGAAGTTTCTTTGTTTTTTCCTTATAGAATTATTTATTATATTCAAAATAGAGATTTTCAGTGATGATGATATGTTTTAATCCCATATGTTTAACCATTCTAAAATAAAGAGCACAATTGGAAAATAAGTGATCAGTTCTTTCCATAGATGCTTATTTATTAATTAGTTTTTCATATTTTATAAATCAAATTTTTTTTCAACTCTGAATCTATTTTTATAAAGAAAATAAATAAACATTATATCAATTTTTATTTTAAATATTTTATGTCAGCATTAGGCAAAATATTTATAATTCAAAAGTACTTTAATACTTTTAATAAATTATAATATGGACTGTTTATTTTGAAAGTGGTGTAAGTCCATTTTTTTAAAAAAACTGAAATATTACATTAAGTTAGTGTAAACGTTTTATTTATGTAATATTTCATTGTTTTAAAAAATGGACTTACACTACTATCAAAATAAATGGTCCATATATATAATATATTTGATCTATAAAAAATTGCTTGTGTAACCATAATTTCTGATAAAAAATTGGTATACAGGGTGTTTGTTATCACCCGTACCACCCTTTTTCTCAGAAATGTAATGAGATAGGAAGTTAGGGCGAAAAATTTTGATTACCAAAGTATATCTAAAGAATCGAATGGGCAAAAATTTTGTGGGCCCATCGGAAGTAAGGGCACAAAGCGTGAACTTTAAAATCTCCAATGGAAACATATGCCAATTTTGGCATAATTGGATAGAACTGTAAAAACAAACAACTTTTGTTTTGAAAGTTTTTTAATATCACCTACGGATTGTGGGATATCACTAAAAAAAGATGATGCTGCATGTTCCGCCAATTCAGCTATTTAAGCAATAAGAAGAAGAATCTGACAGATGGCATCTGTATACTTGTGTGTACCCTGCGGAACACTACTGAAGCAGTAAAGAGCAGTATTATGCAGATTAGGTTTTCAGTGGCAGTACTCAAACCACAGATGTGACAAGTCTTTGGCCATCACAGTTCGGCACAGAGCCATACTCAAGAACAAGGATTTCCCAACTTGTTTCTTAAAAGTCTAATAATTGTTTCAACCATTTATGAGTGCATCATGGAGTGCACAGATGCCTTCTGTCGGATTCTTCTTCTCCTTATTGCTTGAATAGCCCAATTGGTGGTACATGCAGAGCATCTTTTTTTGTGATATCTCACAATCCATAAATGATATTAAAAAACTTTCAAAACAAAAATTGTTTGTTTTTTACAGTTCTATCCAATTATGCCAAAATCGGCTTCCATTGGAGATTTCAAAGTTCACTCCTTCTGCTCCTACTTCCGATGTGCCCACAAAATTTTTATCATGTCCATTCGATTCTTTGGATATACTTTGATAATCAAAATTTTTTCCCCTACTTCCTATCTCATCGTGTTTCCGAGAAAATGGTATGGATGGTACGAAACACCTTGTATATACATATATATTAGGTAGAAAAAATTTTGGAGGTGATGAATGGGATCAAAACAGGACATTTTAAGGTAGGAAACCATGAATTGGAAATGCATAATTACTTCACTAGGGGCCCAAGTTCCATAACATTGATCACTGTAGAGATAGACAATTTCTTTAATACATTGCTAATATGGTGACTGGTGTGATATTCTAATATACTTATTATAATTGTATTGGATTGTAGCAAAAATAAGCAATAAAAAATGATAGAAGTTTTACTGAACTTTTTGGATATAATAATCTTTAAAAAGGGTTCAACATTTCTATCCTGAAACTTCAAATGGAATATATCTGCAGAGATGAGATTGTAAGGTTTGCTCAAAAATTCCAGAGATGTGCTTGATGATTTGGTGAAACTTCAACAATGCAAGACGTTACCTATTTCTACAGTGATTGATGCTATGGAACTTGCCCCTCTAAGAAATTAATTATGCATTTCCAGTCCATAATCCATAATTTCCTATTTTAAAATGTCTCTTTTAGATCTATCTATCATTGTTCAAATTTTTAATAGTAATTTTTCTCTATTCTATATATATATAATATCAGATATAACAATTAAAACTTATTTGAATAATTTTTTTTATATATTTAATTTTAAAGGTGCTCATCTAAACTTTATATGAGCATTTAACATTTTTATCTAACATTTTTTAATAGCTCGAAATCAAATAAAATAACTCGATCTATAAGTTAAAAATAAATATGTTTATGTTTAACTTATAGAAATACTTTTATAGTAGGACAAAAAAATAATAAAATTAAAACAAATGTATATTCATATCATACACAAAGTATTGCAATAATGCTTAATCATATAACCTACAATGAAAATCTTAAAATTTCCGTTTGCATGTATTAATAAATAATGGTTTATTTAATTTTGGCCTCTAAGGAAAAGGAATAAGCACATATGTTATGCTTTTTATGTAATAAGTTTTATTACAAAATAAAAATTGTTTGAGTAATATTCATATTTTTATCATAAAAATTCATATTTTAAGCGATTTGTGAAAGAAAATAGTCAAATTATTGCGTACTTTAATTGATTAAGAATTAATAAACTTCCATATAATTTTATTTTCTTATAAGTTCTTTTAAATAATGTGGCTAAATAAGTATAGATCTTATAATACTATTTTTGTATTTAGAAATAACTACTTTGTTTATAATATTTGATGGTAAATTCTGGTATTTCTATGCATAGGTAGATAAATTATGAGATGATTTATGATTAATGAAATTAATAAAAAAGCAAATATAAGCTTAGTCTCATCGAATTTATTTTGCCTCTGGGCCAAACGGTGAGAGTTTAAATGGAAATATTAAAAGTGCAAAACGTGATAACGATTTCCTAAGGAGCGCAAAAGAAAAAATTCGAAACTGGAGGGCCCATTTTGTTTGGGCTCTGCAGGCCAAACGGTGGGGATGCAAACGAAAATATTAAAAGTGCAAATGGTGCTAACGAGTTGCAAAAGAAAAAAATTAAAATTTCAAAAGTGGGGGGCCAACTTCACACCGGTAAATTGTACTGCTGTGAAACCTTCCCGACTACCTATTTCAACTAGTGCTCTGCAAGCTGCTGCTGCTGTTTTTCAACTGCTCTATGTGAAATCTTTAAAATCTACGCCTACTGTTTTGTTCTGGGTTCATCTGGAGAATATTTCATCTGTATTAGATTTTCAGTGTTCTGCCATTCATTGTTCGCAGATCCTACACAGCTACACACCTAGTGACTACAATTAATCTTCAGTGTATTCTGTGTTATATATATATATATATTGTTGCAAGTGCTCTTGGAACACGGGTGTGGTTGCTGCATCCTCTCATTTCCTCTAGTGGCCTGTCACACTTCTTTTGACAGGACTTTTATACTATCCTAATCTTTCCCTCCCCTTCTCACTTACTTTCATTCTTCAAGGGTTATACCTAAGAGTACGCCCTCCTAATCCTTTCCATCAAACAATCAAACAAAGTCCCTACTTTTAATTTGTCTGCTCATATTCAAATTTCAATTCGAGAACGCTCCATACCAATTTTGATAGAATTCGATATTGAAGATATTTATCAAGAATTATTTGTTTATTTCAATCCTGATGAAAATTGATTAATAAATAGTTCCAATTTTTAGAATATATCAACAGCTTTCTCCTATTAATCTTTATTGAAAGAGAAAGAGGGCATATTCAGCGATTTAATCATTAAAAGAGTGAGGGACGAAGTACGAAGAAATTAGGAGACCATGCGAAAAAGTGGAATGGATCCTTCCAGTAATAGTGTAACAGACATTAACGGGAGAGAGAGAGAGATAGAGAGGGCACTCTTTAATCGCATCTTACGATTCACGTGATGGGAACTATGGATAAATTTTACCTTCACGCACAGAGGACTTCTATTAATCGAATTTTCACCATATTTTATATTGAAGCAACTTTGATTTATTACCAATTTATCGAGTATTCAATAATTTTATTTTCCGCTGTAGCATGGAATTTGGAGTAGATACCTCATTCGCTAAAGAACCTGAATACACTATTTGTATTTATCCCAAAAAATATTAGGTATTTTTCAGTCTGTATCTTTATAACTTACTTGTCATATACTGTAACATATTATATATCATTATCTATAATGATTTTTCTGTTGCTAGTTTCTGACTGGATTAATAAACATAATAATTCTTTTGTTACACGTTCCTATATTTATTTGTTCTGTGACACGAATAGAACAATAAATTTCGTTTTATGATCTGTTGAATTGAATTCTTTACAAGTTTTGAACTTCACAATTTGTTATAATGCAGTAGGTCACAGGATATCAATTATTCTTAGAACTATAATACTGTTGACCAAACACTTAAGAATTGAGGACTGAAAGGAGATTGGAATTATTAGTAGCCGATATCTCTCGCATGTCATATTTTATATATGAACAGATTTCAATATTAACATTTCCACTATTCTAAATGAAAATTTTAACAAATTAATATTGATCTATCACCTTTCACATCATTATTAAGTATTTAAATGTTTTTAGTTCTTCCTTTTCTTCAAAAAATTATCATGAATATAAAATGCTTCCTCCTAGATACTGTAATATTAATTTGAACGGCTATTGCTGTACATTTTGGTATCATGGCTTTAAAATGCATTAAACAAGGCCAAAAATAAAATAAAATCGGTAATGATTAGTTGAAAATTAACTGAATATTTTAATTTATAAAATTTTGTTTCTCTAGAATATATATAGATTGATCGTTAAGCTATAAATATTGTTTAATGGCTGAATTTTAGTAAATGAATAATTTTATTATTTAAATAAATTGAACATATATTTCACCATTAAAAGAAAAAAGATTATGCATACTAATATATTGTATAATATAATTAATATAAATATTTTAACATTTAATTCACAATGAATTTTACAAACATTAATGAAATTATAATTAACTATTAATATATTAATTATAGTAGTATAAAGCATTTAATTAAATTCAAACAGTAGTTAATCAATTTGAAACGAAGTTTTCAATACAACATTAATGTTACAATTTTAATAGCATGATAATTAAAATAATATTTTTAATAATCTATTAAAGAAAAAAATTTATAATCTTTTATAAAATCTATATAATTTTTTTAAATTCATTAAAATAAATTGATATGTGCAACATTAAAGAATTAAAATTATATGTTTTATTTATGTACAATTTTAAAAAATTGTTCGTGAAAAATTATTATTATTTTATAATTTATTGAAAGTTACCTGTTAAATAGATCCACTTCGAAAAATACATATTCTCCACTATCGACCATCCCCATATCTTTAGCAGTCAACATAATCTGTCTCACAATATCTGGAGCGGCACACATCACTATAACTGCAACCAATAATAACTAAGATTAAGTGTTTAAAAATATACAATAATATTTATAGCGTTTCTAGTTTAAGATTAAAATAGATTTGCAACAAAAGTATATAAGTAAACTCTAAAAGATTTCAATATTTCGAAGTAAAAAAATATATAAAAATTCTATAAATTTTCTGGAAAAGAAAAATCTCAAACTTTTTAAATTGATTAATCATGAAGAACATATCCGAATCCAAATCAGTGAAGAATGAATTTATGATATTAGCTTTTAAAAATATTTCATTATTTTTGTACTTTTTTAGATAATTAACATGAAGCATTAATAAATTAACGGTAATTTCTTAAAAAGTGAAATATAAAATTGTGTATTGATATCATCTCAGAATATTTTCTTTTTTCATAAATTATATAATTTATATCAACATTTAATAAAAATAGATTGAGAATTTCTATTTCTTGTAGTATTAACTAAACTTATATCTCTTAAAAAATGTTTACAAGTATTATATTTTATATTTATTAAATTTAAATTGATGTAAAATAATTTTAAAAAGTTCTTTCAATTAATTAATTTTTCTTTTCTTTAAATGTTAAAACAAATTAAACTGGCGTGTTAATTAAATGGCATTTTATTTATAAATTGTTTTTCTCGAAAATACTCTCAAATAAATTAGAAAATTAAATTTCGGAAATTATTATAATTATCCATAGTCCTAATCATCTAAATTTAATGATTAAATGCTATATTCATATTCATTTGAACATAAAATGTTATATAAATATATGATCAGAATATTAAAAATATATATATCTATTTAAATAATTCCGATGATCTGTTGCTGATTTACATCGATATATTAGCATTTCTGATTGACAAAGAGAAAAGAATCTTGAAATGGAAAGGAAAAAGATTTTTTCTCATTCATCTTTTTGTTTTATAATTGATCTTTTTCTTGATTCTTTGTTTCTGATGGAGCATTTGTTTTCATAATGGTATCTTCTTAATCGGTACTCTATTCATAAGAACCTCTTTTCCAATAATAACAGAATTATTACTACAAAATATTGCCAGTAGCTATTTTTCTTAAACTTCCTTGTAAAAAGTAATTAAGCAATATTTGAAAAATTAGTTATATTGGAAATATTTCTTTTTTAAAACAATATACAGTATTTTATTTTCTATAGACTATGTTTTCTTTATTAACTACAGAAAACTTTGATTATTTAATATAAATATAGTTACGATTTAAATTGCAGATAGCTTGCATTTAAACAAAATAAACAACTTTTTATATTTCAGAATTTAAAAGAGATCATAGATTATTTAATAATCGAATCTGTTTATGAAATATTTTGTTGTAAGTTATTTCTTTATTACATAAATATAGTTACAATTTAAATTGCAGATAGCTTGCATTTAAATAAAATAAACAACTTTTTATATTTCAGAATTTAAAAGAGTACATAGATTATTTAATAATCGAATCTGTTTATGAAATATTTTGTTGTAAGTTATTTCTTTATGTAATCATTGGGACGGTATCGAGAATACAGTTATTTTAACAAATACTTAAAATTTAAAACATAATATGAAGAAATGATATATTTTTGTTAAGAAATAGAAAAAAAAATTATAAGCACAGTCAATAACAAATTTTGTTTTTTCAGTTCATAAATGTTTCTAGTAACTGATTACTCCTTTATTAATGATTCGTTAGAGAAATTCAGGTTTCAATATTTGCTTATTGATTCTGCATTTGTCTCCAATAAAGTCAGTCGAGTAGTAGATAAAAGAAATAAGATTTTCTTTTTGAATAAAAAGTATGTATTATAGAGTATAAGTTATCAGTTCGAATCTTTAAATTCTTTAAATTTTATTCTTCACAGTTTTCCTCGATTACTGATGTTGAAATTTTTCAAAAATAGCAAGAGATCGTAAACTAGGATTAGTCCGTATATATTGATATCTTTCTAATTTTTCATGAAAGAAAATTATTTAAAAACAGCATAAAAATTCTGATATTTTTCAAACTGTGATTTCCATAAATTGTATTCTATAAAATAATTATATTTATTTATAATTATTTTAAAAGAAAAATTAATACGATTGCACCCAATCGGGTATAAAATAATTATATTTATTTATAATTATTTTAAGACAAAAGTGAATAAACAATAATTTGTTAAGCCATAAAAACAGAAAAATTTCATTGTTAGTTATAAGATTATTCTAATAATTTCGTGAATATTACATGAATGAACAATTTCATTTTATTTTTATTCAGTTATCTTTTGTTCTATTTTTAATTTTTTCGTTTATATCTATAAGTTAAACATTAGTGAATGCTAGTATATCTTATCTTGATGTATTCAAATAAAGTTTGAATATGTATCGTTAAGAATGAAAAAAGTCTGAACAAAGAATAATTTATCAATATCAAATAGTTGTCTTCATTTGATTCACTGTAGCTTCACTGTAATTAAGTAATTATTTGTAGAAAAGCTACTCGGAGATGCACAGTTTTCTTTAAAAAATTCTTCTCCATTATTAATTTAGTCCAAATTCATCTAAAATGTTTATATGTGCATTATATTTGAGAAGTTTTCTTTCTTTCTTGCGATTTTATTATTTTTTTCATGTTAAATTTAAGTTTTTAATAAGTTATCATGATTTCTGGTTTTACAAAAATTCCTACTTGCTTATAGCTTGTAATTTATCCTACATTTTCAATAAAAAATTTCTTTTATTTTTACTTTTTTGAAACCATTTTATCAAATTGACATTAATCATCGCTAAATAGATAAATGTCCATCGAAAAAAGAAAGAAATTTCTTGTTTTAGAATTTTGTTTTCTTTTGCACGAATTGATAACCTTACTTTACGTTAAATGAGTTCATATATTTCTTATTTAGTCCATCTTATAAAAAATGCTCTTGAAATAAGAGAAAATTTGATAAATAGGAACCATCCTGAACGAATCTTTTCAAAAGTTTATTGTAAAAACTATTGTTTGTCGTGTAAGAACGAGTTTAATCGTAAGAGCAGAATTTTGCTTATGAATATGAATAATCTGTTAAATGTCCTCCGAAAATCAAAAACTGAAAATTTCAAATTCTTAATTCTTTAATTTCATAAACGGTGAAGTGAATTATGACCATCAAAAAAAAATTAATTTTTTCATGAAATATTTATTATCCTAAGAGCCAAAACAAAAAGATACAAATAGAATCATGATATATACAAAAAAAAATAAAAATTTTTATCTAATTTGAATCTGAAATAATAAATTCATAAACAATCCATCAATATTTGCATACTAGTCAGAAAGGATGTAAACTTCAAATTGTAACTGAATCTTCAAATCGAATTAAAAATTTTAGAATTTTTATTTGCTGACACAGTACAAAAAATCAATGCTTTTAAACAAATACTGTATTCTCAAAATTTTATATTGATATTAACAAATTTTTTCATATTTTTCTCTTTTATGTTAATCAGAATTTCATTTTCTGATTTTACCCTCCTTTTTTAATACTAGATCTAATATCTAAGAAAAATATAATCATATTAACTTGTAAGTTGATGTTTCAACATTATAAATTGTAAATTATATACTTTTGAATTTGTTTATATAAATATATTCTATATTTTAAAAATTTTACTAGATGAGAAAAATATAATCATATTAACTTGTAAGTTTATGATGTTTCAACATTATAAATTTTAAATTATATATTTTTGAATTTGTTTATATACTTTTGAATTTGTTTATATAAATATATTCTATATTTTAAAAATTTTACTAGAAAATGCTTTCAAGTAGAATTTAACAAATATTATTATTATTTATTCAAAACATAAAAAAACGCAAAAATTAATAAAATTTTCTGTATGAATATGAATTTTTTATTAATAAAAGAAACAGCAAATTTCCTTTTTTCGATTTAGTGATTAAAATTATTTTTATCGTCAATATTAATAATTTATCTATCTATATGTTAAATTCAATTTCCAAAAATTTCTTATAGGAAGTGAATAAGATCCGTTTTTCAATTTTAAATTTCTATTATAATTATGGTTTAAATTAAGTGTAATAAATTTCTTGATTACAAAATTTCAAATAAAGTAACTTCGTTTTAGATTATTTTCTAATATCAGTAAATAAATAGTTTTGAATGATTTCAAGATAAAATTACAAAACTTTATTCGTGTTTAATAATTAAATTTAAATACATAATTTATCATTTTTATTTTTTATTAATATTAAAATTATTCGAGTCAGCTCCGATTTTTTTATAATAAATACAAATGAGACAATTTTGAAATTCGATGAAGATTAATAGTATCAACCTACTTACAAAATAAATATTTCAGCTTTACGAGTACTGTATGCAGTTAACTAATATGAGAGAAATTAGAAAAATGAGAACTTAAGTGAATAAAAGGAATCAGATTCAAGTATATCATTGTGTAATTATATAAATCTCATAAATTATAAATAAAACGACAGAAAATTTTTTATCCATTTATAAAGATTGAGAAACATAATACAGTACTAAAATATAAGCAAAAATATCTCCTTATTTTTATTTATGGAGATATTTCAAAACATATTAAATTTGAAAATTATGAAATCTATACAAGAATTTCCAAAAGCCAAAACTTCTATAGTTTATCTGAATGTTAATATTTATTGTTAATTATATAAAAAATAAATTTTAAAGTCAGTTCATAAGAAAAATTTTTCAGAATTTATCAAAATATTAATACATATGCGATAAAACAAAGTCATTTTCTATAAACTGAATAAATTATTCAAAATCGATATTTAAAATACAATAGCATAAATGCCTGCTCTTAGAATTGGCTTATCTGTATAAACAACTTTAATATTCAAATAAAACTTCAGGACATGTTATTTTGGCATCAAAAATTATTGTAGTTTTCGTAATAAAGTTTGGGTCTTATATTTTAAAAATTTAAATTGAAAATCTGAAAGTTGACCGCTCTTGAATGTTATTGTAAAAGTGCTGATTATGAAAACTTTTAAATTTTTATAAATAAAATTATTGCAGTAAACATGGTATAAACAGGTCACGTATTCAATTATTGTCAGGATGAGAAAAAATGTTCTATTGAAAACATTTTTTAAAGAAAAGCGACTCAACGTGTAATCTTGCAATTATTCTCAGAATTATGCAATGATTTTGATTTTTAAAGTTCTAGGTTAGTATGTCTTAAAGCAAATATTACGAACAGTTATTTATTATTAATTATTCTGAGAGTATGTTATTATAGCATTCATTTTGATTTTTAAAGTTTTAGGTTAGCATGTCTTAACGCAAATATTACGAACAGTTATTTATTATTAATTATTCTGAGAGTATGTTATTATAGCATATATATAGTACAGTATAATTATGATTTAATTTGATGTATATGTTCCACTGTTTTGTTATTATGATAGATATCATAGTTTAGAGATGAAAATAATTAATTTTAAAAAATTTCTTAGGATTTTATGTCATATGCATGGTATAATTGAGAGCGAAATTTTGGAAACAATTCTCATTTGTCAAAATAATTAAAAAAATTATATAAACATAAATCTTGCAAATGCTTCCTATCAGAGTTATAAATTTTTCTCATTGATAAAAAAAAAATCAAGCTAAAAACGCTTGTCACAATGAAATAATAGTTTCTTTTAAACTATTTGATATTTTGATTAATTTATTTTTTATTTTCTTTTAAAATAATTCTTTTCTAGAAAAATTTATATTTTAATAAGTTAAAAATACAGGAAACATTTCTATCACGATGAAATTTTGTCACGAGTTCATTATAATGCAATTTTTATTTATATATCTCTACTTTAAAAATATATAAAGAAAAAATAGCATTATAACTAACTATGACAAAATTTCATGGTAATAAAAACTTTTCCTGTAATTTGCTCTTCTCTCTTATTCTAAAAAAAAAATAAGCAAGAAGAAAGAGAATAAGCGAAGAGCAAATTAGAATAAGCGAGAAGAGCAAATTAACATGGACAGAATGCATTTTCATATGAACAATTGGGATTTTCTATCGAAGTTAGACCAGAACTTTAGGAGACATTTTTGTACATTATTTTCATTTTGTCCTTCCTTTTGCAATGGCCCCATTCTCGAATGTAGGAAAACAAACGGATGTTAGATCGTTTTATAAAATGTTTCTCGTAATTCATAGTCTTTAGAAAAGCTTTGCTTCCTACGAAATGCGAATGAGGCTGGAAATTTATTAAAAAAAAAAAAACAGATTTACATAAATTTATTTTCTATTTTGTTTATTTATTTATTTGTAGGTGTAGCTGAAACGCATCTTCTAGTTGGCTGCCATTTTTAAATCTTAAGTTTCACTCATGAGAATATTCTATGGCTTTATTAAACATTCAAGATAAAATATATTTATTTCGGAATTTTCTAACTACAAAGATTATTATAGAAATAACTTAAAATCTATGATTCTAAAAATTAGTTAATTTGGAAAATTGTATATAATATATAGAATCTACAAACAAAATTTTAATAAGTAGACTCGAGAAATTATTTTAAATAAATATATAAATAAAAAATAAATAATATTTGAATATATAAATAAAAAATAAATGATATTTGCTATTATTTATTTTGTAAAATTACATTGCAATAATCAAATATAAAATATATAAAATAGAATACTTTTATAAGTAGTTTATTAAATTAAGAAATTTTTGATTTAATGCATTTTTCCCAAATACTTTAAAATTACTTTTCCGAAACTTTGACGTGTTTCATCATTAGTGTATATCCTTAATTGGCATCTGGATATAATCTCTTATACTCAAGAGTCTATTGTGCTAAAAATAACAACTTGCTTTTGATATTTTTAACACAATTGAAGAAGATTATAAAGTTTTAAACAATTACGGATATACAGCATATTATAAAATTATGTTATATAAAAAATAAATTTATAATTTGAAAATAGTTAAAATTTTGATAATTGGAAATGTAGTAATACATTTTCAGTTTACTGGATTTAGTTTCTAGTAATTCTTTATCAGTATTTTAAATAATTACTGTATAGTCTACTTAATTTCAGATAATTCTGCGACAATTAAATTGTTATTTATGCTTATTAGTAGAGAATAAACAAAATTTACACTTTAATATAATTTTATATAATTTTTAAACTAAATTTATCGTATTTCTATAGGTAACATGCTCATTATCTATACCAATATGATAAATTTTATTTAAAAATTAGGTATAAGATGTAATTCTGTTTTTAATCTACTAATAAGTATAATAGAATATAATAAAACATAAAATACTTGTGGTAATAAATAAACAAATAACATTGCATTTTATGAAGAGGAAATATATGAAATAATGATTTAATTATGCTTTACTATATTTTTAATTTAATAAAATAATAAAAGTTTTATATTATGAGTTAAAATCGGAAAATGTGACTATTTTCTTGTTTAAAATTATAAAATCACTATCGAATAAATCAATCTTAATTAAACATATTATTTAATTTTGTATGATGATTTGATATAACAAGACTTCTTGTAAAATTTAAAGAAGAGAAAAAAAATAAATTTATTGTTGAATATAAATATTTGCAATTGATTTTGTTATGTTTTTTCAACTATTATTTCTTTCATTATATATACCTTTGTATTTTATTTTTTATTTAAGCTTATACACAAATTTTAAATCAATAAATTTAGATCGAAAAATTTATTAATAAATTATCATTTTATTGAATTTAAAATTTTTTGAATTTGAAATATAAAAAAATATGTTATTTTAAAATATGAAAAACACCCGAAAAAATATTTAAAAGTTAGAAAAATTACAAGAAAGATTAGATTAGATATTCTGTTTAATATTAACAGTTTAATACGGTACTGAAAATAAAATTTAACAACACAATATTATATTTAATTTAATTATTTAGTTAACAATTATTAGTTAAATTTAGTTTAGTTATTTAAATTAACAATTCTCTTCATATGAAGGGATATGAAACAAATAAGAAAAAGCAAAATTGTCTTATACAGATATAGGTGAATAGACTTCACTTTGATTGATAAAGACAATATATATAAATATTTTTTTACTATAAATCATAAAAATGAAAATTAATTATTCTTCAAAGAGAAATATCTTGCATTCAAATTTGGAGAAATCCAATTAACATTCCTCTTAACACTTTAAAAATTTTTTGTAAGGAATATTGAATTATTTTTATTTAAAAATATGCTGGCAATATAAAGTAATAAATTTATATACAGTGGATTCCGCTTAATTGGGCCACCTATTAATTGGGGCAGCCACGTAATTGGACCAAATCTCAAAGAACGGAAACCAAACTAATAAACTAATGTAATTGGGACAAATCTCAAAGAACGGAAACCAAACTAATAAACTAATAAAAACAGTCGATTCTGCTTAATTGGACCACCAGGCCAAATCTCAAAGAATGGAAACCAAACTAATAAACTAATACATAATATTATTATTAATACAGTGGATTCCGCTTAACTGGGGCAACGCATAATTGCGCCAAATCTCAAAGAACGGAAACCAAACTAATAAACTAATACATAATTTAAGCATTTATTGGGACAACTTTTCGCTTAATTGGGACAGTAGCAGAAAAGGAATTTCAATTTTTGATGTCTTTTAGGGATTTTTCGAAAATATGGCAACACTACGTACACTAGTACTTGTTGTGTGCTTTCTTAAAAAAATCTTTATATAAAAACTACAACATTTTATTGTACCGGTAATTTTTCAGATTAAACCTTTCTACAAGACAAATACGTAATTTTTCAGGTTAAACTTTTCTACAAGACAATACAGACTAACACAATGGACGGGTCGTTTTTCGCATCCTATTACATAAACATCGTCGACACACTGTCGCTGCACTAATATAAACATCCACTCTTTAGTAAAATTATAAGTAAATATCATCGTTGATAAATAATGCATAACAATCTGTATTCGGCAACACTAGCGTGATGAGAATCGGTTATCTATCGTCGTGAGTCTGGCAAGTATGCGTCTACTTAAGAGTCTACCGCTACTGTATCTAACGATATTCATTTACAGTGTCGATTTTATTTAAAATTTTTAAATCTTTGCAAGATGCCAAGAAATGAAATTGTAAAATTTATCGTGTATGTATTATTTTTTTAGAAGAAAAATGATTTTGCACTTTCAGGTAAAATTGCTTTGCTGGATAAAATTAAAAGCCAGCCATTTATTCTCAAGTAAAATTGCTTGGCTGGATAAAATTAAAAGCCAGCCATTTAATATAAAGCTATCGTAGACTCGCTGATATAACTGGTGTACCAAAATCAAAAGGCCGTCGTGCGTCTCCGCGACTATGGTAGATAAACAAGAAAATCAACTGCGTGAGGAGCAGTGCCGAATCTGAGACGATTGGACCGATTGCACCCAATCGGGTCCCGCGCTTGAGGGAGGCCCCGCGTAGAGGAAAAATAAAATCATGAAAAGGCTAATAAACGAAGAACAATCGTTTAGATTTACTATTATGCTGGGCTTTTACACCACAGCCTTCGATCATCTAATTTTTGTAGATTCACAAAAAGAAAAATTTTTCTTGGAAAAATTCAATGTGAATGAATCGATTTTATTTTATCTCTTGGAACATGTGGGAAAAATTTTCATTTAGATTACATTACTTTTGCAGATTTCAATATATTCTTATCTAATATTCTGAAAATATTTTCTGGGTAATCAAATAAATTAACGGCGGGTGAATCTTTTTTAATTAGAATTAAGTAAGCATACTATATGTGAATGTTGCCAGAAAATATCGAAAAATGTTTTACAATTTAAATTAATAATAGAAGATTGTTTGTTGATCTTGGATTTATGACTGAAGTAAATGAAACTCGCATTTTTACACGTAAATATAAGGTGGAAGAGTCTTAACCATAGGAAATGGGTTATAAATGGAATTTGCAGAATAATAAATGAGTATTTTTTAAAATGATTATATCCAACAAGTGAATCATTAATTTTGTTCTTCATTGTTAATGTTATCGAAGGTTCTACTGTTATTACTGATAATTGATGAAGATATTGCCAATCGCAATAATTAGTTTATAAACATTTTAACGTAAATCATTCAAGAAACTTCATAGATCTTGATTTATCATGGATAAATATGCAGAGATTTTAAAATGTTCAGGTCACTTAAAAAATATTAAAAAATTCGCTCAAAACATAATATAATTCATCAGATAAATATTTTTTGAGACACAATGAATCAATTATATTTTGCACCATGTTTGAAAAAATTATTGATGTTAGTAAAGTTCCCTTTAATATTCATAAATAACTATTAACTTAACTTGTTTTGTGTATTTTCATATGTTGATTTAATTTATCCAAAATAAAAAGACGAAAATCTCTCTATTATGACAATTATAATTAATAATTATAATATTATTATGATACGTTAAATGATAAATTACGTTTATCATTTGCTGAAAGTGCTTCGGATACAATTAAATTTTTTTATTTATTGTCATTGATAAGTAAATTAAATATATGTGACTCTCTCGAACTCATCGATAAAGTTGATTCTTGTATATTTGAATAGAAACTATTTTAACGCACATATGCGTCCATAATCCACACCGATAGCTTTAGCTGGATGTATTTATGTGGCCATAGCAGTCAAAGGATTAAAACTTGCATACTTATTTATAAAAGCTACTTATTTTATTTATACATATAAGCCATATTTTGAGGGGCCCCATGAGAAATATTCAATCGGGTCCCGCACTAACTTAATCCGGCACTGATGAGGAGTAGGCATTTCAGAAAGAAATTCTGGGAACATCCAAAAGAAAGCGAGATAGAAAGGATTCAGATGTCGAAGGAGCATTAGATCAATAGTTTTCTGTAATTAGCGGGCGAGGCTGAATATCAGTTGAAAACGAAGTCAGAGGAGATCGATAAAAAGCTAATAATTAGGTACCTATTTTAATAAAGCATTAAAATAATACGCATTAAAATAGGTAAATTATTATTTTTTACCTATTATTTATTTACCTACGAATTACATATTCTAGTTATTATTTTTTTATCTATTATTTATTTACCTACGAATTACGTATTTTATTTTAGAATTTATTATTACTTCGTTTAATTGGAGAAGCCGCTTAATTGGACCAAAATGGCTTAGTCCCAACGTGTCCCAATTAAGCGGAATCCACTGTATTTAAAATGACTGATAGATATTACATTTTTTAAAAAAACGAAAACGAAAGTCTGAAAGAAAAATTACCAAATTAATTTATCGATTTATGTTTTGCTGCTAATCTTGAAGAATTACAAAATTTGTTATGTTATTTCAAGGTATTTTTGAATCAGATATTATGAAAATAAGAATAGCATAAAGTTTTCAATGTATCGATCGAATTTACTTCGAAAAAAATATAAGATACACTTCGTAAGAACAATATTATATATTGGAAAATAGTATAAATAAAAAATGATTATAGGCTAATAACACATTATATCTTCAGTTATCATTGATATCAATTAACGTTTCACTTTCTATAAGACTTCGTGGTTAAAAGTTTGATTAATGTTTCATTTATGTTATGAACATTTATACGTACTTCAGTGAACTCAATTAAGTGAACTAAAGATGCATTAAGCAATCATCAGCACCTATTTATAATCTTTCAGATCTCTTCTAACTCTATTGATTATTTAGTTATATTTCTATAAATATTAATAATCTAATATGCACTTAATATTTAAACATTCAATTTATATAAATACTCTAATTTTTATTTATACGAATTGAATGTTTAAATATACTATAGATTATGTTCAAGAAGCCGTCAATCGTCTTGAAACTGATAACAGGAATTAACTGTTAATTATTCATTTAAAATTTATTTTGAATTAATAGTAATTTTCATGAATTAACAATATTAATCGAGGAAATCCTGTATTGTACTATTATTAAATTTAAGAAATTATAGCACATTACTTGTATGTTTAGTAAATTTATCTGAAAAATAAAAAAAAAAGTTTGGTATATTCTTAATATTTAAGTTTTTTTGTAGAATAGAAAAAAGGCATACAAATCAGTAAATCTTTCGCAGTTAATTAATGATTGGGATGATATATTTTGCATTTTTGTTGAGACAACAGATAAATCATCCTAACCAGTTATTGTTCGAAATTAATATCCTGTTTATTATTTTTATATTTTTTTCTGTAATTTTTTGATATATATCTTAAGTTAATTAATTATATAATTATTAAATATTGATGACGATATTTTTATATACAAGTTAAACTAATTACGTAACTTAATTAAAAGGTTACATAATATTTTAATCATTATTGACATTTCCAAGAATCGATAATTTTAAAAAGGAGAAAACTTTTTGTTGTTCTTACTGAAGTTAATTTCGAAAAATTTCCGATAAAACCTTCAGAATGAGACCTCTCTTTAAAAACAAAGCTATAATTACTAATAGCTTTATTACGAATTGAATAATTAAATAAAATTAATAATCCGTGAATGTTTTTTTTTGTTAAAAATTTTTCTGTACAGTTTCTATTTAATATATCGGAAATCCTTCAGATTTTTAATATTTTTTTCTCCCGAAAAATTATTCCATTATTGTAATGAACGTTTATCAAAATTTTAAAATATTTTAATGGAAGACTAATGTATTTTATTTTAATTAAATACTAATAAAACTAATAGATTACTTAGATGTTGTGAGAAATTAGATTCGTAGTTCTTTGATCAATATTAATTTTAAATTAAAAAAACTTCTTTCGTGTGTCAAATATATCATTGTAAAGTTTATATTTTAAAATTTCTATCAATAAATAAACAGTATCTCTATTTGAATATCAATAGAAATAAAAAAAGAGATTACATGAAACTTATCGTTACATATAATTTATATTAGTTTTTAAAATTGATTAATGATATTTACAGTATCTATATATTAAATTAAAAAGGAAAATGAAATAATAAATAATCGAAATGATTTCATTAGTATTATGCCAAAGAGGGATATCCTGAAAATCTGATGCTATTTCCTTACCTTTTTTTATCAGTTTATCCGGATATATTATCTATTATTTCCATAAAAAGTATTAGGAACTTTATCCAAATTATTACTTTCAATATTTGAAATAAAAATAACGAAAGAAAATTACAAAAGGGAAATTTTGAAAGATTGCATAACGAAAAAATTACTTTAAGAATAGAAATCAAATTACAAAATATGCATTCTTGAATTTATTTTATGATAATTTAATCAAATATAATGAAATTTTTGTTTTTATAGGCCTATAATGTTGCAATTTATGAATAATATAAAAATTAATAAACTATACCAATAATATCCAATTCTAAAACTGTGAATATGCAGAAATGTGTTTTTAACAGGAAAATTAAACTTTATATTTTTTGTTTTACTTTTTCGATACATTTATTACATAATTTTTTATTAGAGTTTTAATTTAGTAATTGAGTAGAATATCTATGTGAAAGCATTAAAATTATACAATATATTCTATAATATTTTATTCACTTCTTTTTCATAAGGATAAAAAACAAAGAACTATGTAAAACATTCGAAGTTTCATAAGTGTATTTCTAGTGATCGTCGATAAAGGTAGTACAGAGGTGCACTGATGCAAAATTAGTTCGTCCACTTTTCAATTCTGGAATTTTAAAACTGCTTTTTTGAGAAAAAAAAAAATGAGTCTTATAAGATCACCATTGACTATCTATATTCCCCAATAATAACTTTTTAACTAATTAGTAGATTTTTCATGAAATTCGGTAGGGAATGTTTTACCCCTAAAAAATAATCGTGTCGTCATATCTTTTAATTTTGTAAATTAAATCATTTAAAAATGGTAGGTGCTCAAAACCTCTAAGATACTATCTTAATAAATCTTGAATTAGTTATGGTATTTTATGAAGTTTAGTAGGGAAGTCAAGTTTTATGACTTCGAAGACATATTTTTATCTTCAACCATTTTAAAAAATGATAGACGTTCAAAATTTGGAGGTTTCTCCTTAACAGTTTTTTAACAATTTAATTAGTTTTTATGAAATTCAATAGAGAGATAGACTATTAAAGCCGACTTTCAGATAAGCTAAATTAACTTTACAATATAATTTATTTAAAATTATGGATATTTAAATTTCTGAGATTTTCTGTAGTAAAATATTAAATTAAAATTTTGATGATTATGTCTTTCAACATAGAGATTATGACATTGAAGATGATTTTGACGAAATATATTTTAAACTATATGCTTAGTCATTCCAAGTACTGTAGTGAATATATTCAGAAGATAAGTGATTAGTTTTTCTAGACCTGTTATTTCTTTTGCATTTCTCTCTCATTTGTAGCATCTTTTGCATTTTTGATATTTGTTTGCACTTTCACTATTTGTTAGAATCAAAACAGATATGGAGAGCCAACTTCACATCAGTCCCATAATATTTCAGGCAAGAATCATTAATCATACATCCGTTCGTAATAATTATAGTGCAATTTAGTATTTAATACCACTTAATTATTAATAAAATTTCCTATTTATAAATACTTTATGCATTGCACAAATTAATTTTAATATTGTTTATTTCTGAGATTTTCTGAAACAATAATATAGCTTGAAATAAGCAATATTGAAATTTCAGTGCAATAGTTTTTCTTTATTTTCTTTTAAATCCAAAAAGAGCGGATAAAAGTTCTCTCAAAATTTGAGTTTTAAAATAAAATATGTGCTCAAAAATATTTGAATAAGATAACATCATTGAATTAATCAACATAACATTTTGATGCCCTTATTCCTTTTTGAGATATACCAAAACTAAAATAAATGATACCTGGTTAAATCATTTCAATTGTTTTTACAATATTAAACATTGATTCAATAATTTTTGCATATTAGATTAATGTTCAGATCAATACGCTGTTTTTATTTATTTTAATAGTTATTTTCTGTTTGACATTTTAATTTTGTTTACATATTTCTGCAAATTTCAAATTGTTTTATCTTAAAATATTCAATACCAGTTTGACTATGAAGAGACAGGAATTAAAAAAAAAAATCTTTAAAGGAAAAAAAGAATTCAAAAATATCAAACAGTTACTTCTATAAAATACTAATGAAGTAATTCAAATAATTTAAGCATTTTTATGATGATAATTTTTATTGAAGCAATATACAATTTTTTATATTTGAAATAAGTATATAGTGTACAAATTGAATGTATCCTGCCTTTCTTTTATTTATTATGTTTTACAAAATTTTTATAATGCTAATGTTTAGCATATTTGAACTGAATTTTCAGAATATCAAATCAAAATTCAGATACTATTTTTCAGCTTAAAAAATAATTTTTGTACTTTTAGAAATTTTTTTTCTTTATTTTATATTACAAATATCAAAAGAAATAATTTCGATAAAGTTCCTTATACTTTTTCTGGAATTAATAGATAATATATCTATAAAAACCGATAAAGAAGTAAGGAAAAGACATAACGCATCAGATTTAGAGGATATCCTTTTGAATAATACTAATGAAATCATTTCGATTATTATTTTCTAATATATATATATATAATTTTAGTTTATTTTTTAAATTTGATATATTGTAAATATCATTAAACCATTTTCTAAATTAACATAAATTATATAAGTTAAAAATAATTTTAATTAATTATGTTCCATAAATCAAATGTAATTTCAAATTAAAACAGTGCCTGGAGAACGAAAAAAAAGAAAATTACAGACAACATTGCATAATATATGAAATAATTGTGTAATTGTATGTAATTAAATAATTTTTGAATTATTATAAGATTTAATTCTAATTTTTGAAACTTTCCATTAGTAATTAATTTAGCCTATTGTATTTGCACTTATTTTTAAATGCAAATAAATTAATTACTAATGAAAAATTTTATATTCTAAATTTATATTATAGCGTGGGATTCCTCTCTGAATTTTCGATACCATTACTCTTGCCAGGGTTCCTGTCCTTGGATTCACAGTTTAGAAATTCAGATATATTTATCTATATAGATTGCGAAACATTTCTAAATGACTTGACCAACGTATTGAAAATAGTTTTTATAGTTGATTTTCTAAGATATCGATAACTTGATACCGTCAAATCTAATAAAAAGTAATTTTAAAGGTTTTAAAACTGCTTAAACATATTGTACCATCTACAGAAATTTTACAAAAAAAAATCTTAATTTTTTAATATTATATACATAATAAATTGAAGAAAAAGGAAAATTTCATTCAATATGCACACAAAGCATTATTCTCTATTCTGTCTTTATGATGTGTCAAACTTATCCTTTGGGATTAACCATTTTTATTTCATTATAAACTTTCTAAAATACTTTTATAAAATGCATAACTGATTTTTTTCATAATTAATACATTTATTATGAATTTATTTTTAAAATGATTTTTAAATATCTAAATATTTTCCATTTTTTCTATAATAATGACGTCAAGTGTTTATCTCCATCATTACTGACTTTCATAAGAACATGAAATTGTATTGGATTGAGGTAATTATTGCAGGTATTGAAATCCCTAAAGTTTGATTATAACACAAATATTTTCTTACTTAAATGCTAATATTTTTGCATCAACTCATTATAATCTGCTATATATAGTACAGTATTTGATAGAGTAGTTTCGATAAAATCTGTATCATTATGATACAGAATCCTTTTATATATATATATAAGGATTTTATTTTTATCAAATTATAACTATATATATATCTTCCACAAAATATAAAGTTTGATTATATCCTGAATATTGAGAAGGAAAGAACAAAATTATTTATTTTTTTAAAATTAATTCATTATGAATCTACAGAAAGCTTATTATGCAATTTATATTTACTAAAATAGATTATCTCACAGGAAAATATATATATACAAGCGTATTATACTATAAATT
>AYEL01062091.1:0-29476 GCA_000484575.1 Olivierus martensii
ATTTTATATTGATTTAATAATAATATTTTAAATAATAATAAGATAATGGATCCAATTATCACATAAATTCCTAATATTTCCTTATAGTCTACATATAATTCTGTTATCAAATAATACAAAAAAATATTTACAAATTATATTGTAGAAAATGTGTTTACTGTACTAAACATCGCAGAAAAGTTTAGTTTGCTTATACGCAAACATTTAAACATTATAAAACTTTTTATATTAACATTATTATATTAATAAGATAAGTGATTCATATACTTCAGAGATTTTAAAACATATCGTTAGAATTATTTAAATGTTTATATATATATATAAATTTATTACTCGCCGTCAGAAAAAATCTGCCATATTATAATTTAATAATGTTACTATTCAGTTTACTAATGTTATACTTTTTCAGATTTACATTAAGCTGTATTATTAGAAAGACAAATATAATGTTATTTTTATTGAAGTTAATGAAAGAATTAATACAATTAAACAGCAAACATAATGGAAAAAAAAAAGATATTTGAACATTAAAAGTTGTCGGATGAACTATAAAAGATTATGTGAAGAAAACGATGGACAATATGTCAAAATTGATATTTATGTTTTATATCTTAACTGCTTGATAACTAGCACCATTATCTTATACATTATAAAAATTTAAATAAAATATCATTAAACTATAAAGATTACTCACAATATTTAAAACAATAAATACAATTAAGATAAATTGCCAATAATTAAATCACATTTTTTTACCGAATCAGACTTGAAGTAAGTTTATTTGGTGTTGTAGTTTGTTTTAATGGTTTGTTGAAGAAATATTTGGATTCGTTTCAAGAAATGGAGAACGGTGACTTTTCTATGTAGATCTGAATTTATTCAGGCATCTCTTGATTAAAACGACGACAACTGCTATTTTTCTACAGAAATCATTCATCTATTCACGAATTTGATTCAACAGCTTTGAAGAACGTAGTTACGACGTTCTTCAACGCTATTGAAACAAAAGTGTAGCTGTGGAAATCAATCCCAAAAGTGTAGATCTTCATTCTGTATTAGAAAATATAATTCTTTATTAATAAGTTATATAATGCTTATAAAGATATAATTTTTATTATTTAATAATATATATAAATTTCTGAATTTAGTAGTAGGATTATGTTTTACTTATTATAAGACACCGCTCAGTTAAGATACTTATTGTTTTATAAATATTTATATTAAAAAATTAAACTTAATGAATATATTATTACTTATAGCTTGATTTCTTTCTAATTGAAGTATCAAAGGAAGGAAATTTGAACCTTATGTAAAATGTGCTTTAGGCATATTAAAGAGAAAGGCAGAAGAAAAAATTAAACTTATTTTGCAGCTGTCTTAATACGGAATTGCAAATTATGAATGTAAATTGTATTAAATTAATGTTAGGAACATATTAAATATTAAAATGTTTATCCGGTATATGAAATAATAAAGGTATCTTACGATATTGAATTTATAATAAACGTCTCGAAGATTTGTTATTCTAATTAACGATATTTGTTTTTCTAAATCCCGATGGGAAGTTTATAAATTTCCATAAGTTAATGATAAGCATCGTATATGATTCCAGAAATAAATAGGAAAAAGATAATTATTAAAATAATGATGATAATTTGCCTTCGTAATTGATGCGAACTTTTATAGTCGTAACTTAAAATTCACAAACAAACTGAATATGGAAAAGGAAAACAGAGACTTAATCCATCTCTTTCTTAATGTTATTTATGTGGCTTCAAGCACAATTTCAAGATTGATTTCTACAAGGTCATAAAGAAAAACTTGATAAACGTCGTTCGTCCGGTTCTGACATCAAGAATACAGGAAGTAATCCTTCAGTTAAAACTGTACTTAGTTAATGTTGTACTTTAATACATGTTTTTTCTTCCTCTCTCAGTGGTTGATCCCACGTCATTTTCTTTATCTTTATGACTTCTAATTTCAGCCATTTAATTTTAAGTAGAAGTTATCATTCTAATTATCGCAAAGTAATGGATTATATAGAATAAAAATATCAGACAAAGTGAGAACTGCAAATGTTAAAATAAAAGATCAATTATTGGTACTTTTATGGTTCTTTTAGTGCCAACTGATTATATGAATTATAAAAAAACAATTATTGCTATTAGTTTTTAATAGATTGTTACTTTGAATCATAAAGTTTCGATATAAAAAAAGTTATTTGGCAAAAATATTAAAAAAAAAAAAATTCTGTAAAATTTTAATGATAAATTTAGATATAAAATATTATTATAGTGGATCGGTGGAAGTCGCCATACTTAAGCTTTTTGACACTAAAACTCACTATTAAATTTGAATATTTTCCTTTCATATTTTTTGTATGAATATTTTCCTTTTCATATTTTTTGTACTTAAACTTACAAGTGTTATGCATATATGACTTTATCAAAATCTTTTGATAAAGCAATCGGGTAATTTTTTATATAAAAAAAAAATGTTACAATTAGTCATCTTACCCCGAATATTCAGTGTAAGATGCCACTGCGCTTTTCATGTTATTCACTTTAATAAATAGCCAAAGTGAACTCTATATATACACTAAAATATAATTACAAAATTAATAAACAAAATAAACACAGTTATTTCAAAACTACATTAATTACTAAGAATAAAATTTAATTGATACATTAATTCTTTCTTACCAACTTGATTATGTTCAGCCCCAGCTACAATGAGATTTAATGTACTTTCAGTCATTTGTCGACGTGTTGGATTAATAATTATATCATCATTAATCATTCCTATCCGTACAGCACCAATAGGACCTTTCCATGGAATGTCTGAGAGTGCCAAAGCAGCAGAAGCTAAATAAATTGAAATAAATGTAAGAGTAAATTTTAATTTTAATCTTTTATAGATATTAAAATTTAAAAAGCTGATTAAAAAAATAAATAGTATTCCTTTATGTACATGTGCAATCCTTGCCTTTCATATACAGTAGATTCTCAGTTAATGTTGCCTCACTAACATTGTTTTGCTATTATTCTATGAGCAAAAACTACATTAATTAATTAAAAATTAAATTTTTTCAAATAGCAGAATGGAACAAAGTCCTATTTTCTTGTGTTTCCTGCATAAGTGATAGAAAAATGTGTTTGAAATTTATACTGTTGTTGCAGAAAACCAGATAATCACATTTTTTATGAGTGCTAATTCATGAACACTTCACAATATTTTCTAAGAACACAGTATGAAACAATGTTTCAATAAATCAATCAATCAGATTCACTCCATGGAAATGCTTCGACTTTTCAATCAGAGCCTTTAGAATCAAATCCTAACTTAGAAAAATTATTTGAGTGTTTGAGCCTGGATTGTCTATTACCTTCCTCTACAATCTGGCTGGCCTTAGAGATATAATATGTGATAGGAATGGCATCATTATTTTTTGAATGATAGAGAACTGACATTAAGAAATTCTAATCAGACATAATATTTATGAATTATAAGTATCTTTTATTAGAAAATATTCTCTCCCATAAATTTTAAAATATAACTGCTATATAAAATTTTTCAATAAAAGTACAAACTTAAATCATGGTTTTCATTCATTTAATTAAATTATTGATCAATATAGTAATGACTAGATAAAAATTATTAAATTGTATCAATTCTAGCACTAAAAAAAAAGCACTCTAGGAATATAATCCAGACTATTAATATTAGGCCTATGCGTTTTCTAATTTCACTTAACATTGTTTCAGATAATTTGTGACTTTTGAGAATCTAATCCCAACATTAAATGAGGACCCACTGAACAATAAAACTCAGTTATAATGAGAACCATGGACTGGGAATTAATTGCTCATTATAAATGCTTTTCTTTCTGTACAAGAATGTAATTTTTACATTCTTGGACAGAATAATAATGATAACAGGACAGCAATGGACAGACAATGAATAACATGTCCTTTTTAAAGTTTTACTTTAAAATAATCCTGATTAAAGGTTTAATTTTTTTTTTATATCTAACTCTTTTACAAATTGCTCATGTTACTCTCTACCCTATGTTTCTCCTAACCTTTTCAAGACTATTACTAAGTCAATGTAACAATTCTTATACACACATGCCATTTTTTTTATCCTTCTTTAATTATTATTTTGTATTAAGGTTGAGATATTTTACTTAAAGTTGCAAAGTCACGGGTTAGAATGCATATCAATAACACTATTTCTTATTAACCCTCATGGCTAACGACTCTGCAAATTCCAGAGTTCGGCCTGAGCTCAGGTCTTAAACAAATTCTAAAGTAGATTAATCAGAATATATCGCAGAATTTCTGCAATTTAATCCATTATTTAGTAGCCAAATTCTTGAATTCCTTATTAGATAGATTACTTTATTTAAAATTATATTGAGAATTATTTTTATGTTAAAACGTATATTAAATATTTTTATTAAAAAGTTAATTGATCATCATAATTTATACATAAAAACTTTTTGCATTTTGATAAAAATCTCTCATTGCGAAATTATTCGCAAAAGGCTCCAAAAATTAAAGACCACATTGAATTTCTATTATTCTTTATCACGATCAATATTCTATTATTCTACTTCTATCGTTTATTCGCAAAAAACTCCAAAAATTAAAAACCACATTGAATTTCTATTATTCTTTATCACGATCAATATTCTATTATTCTACTTCTATCGCATTCTATCAATATTCTAGCCACATAAAGGTATTCGTTATTTTTTTATGTAGCTAGAATAAACTAAAATAACATATACTAACTAAATAAATCAGTTTAAAATAAACTAATTTAAAACAGAATCTTTATTAAGTTTCACCACTACTGATAGAAACTGAAAACAATTGTTATAATGCAAAATATGTAATATATTATCGATATTATAACTCTAAATGAGCTAAATTTCATCAGATCTGTTTCTATAGTTGATAATATACTTAGAATTTTATATCATAATGTTCTTTGTGTTATAAAAATCTTATTTGACATTAATTTATTGCGTTTTCTTATCTACGATAGACATGCATATTTATTGCAGTACCAAATGATATGTTCGTCTTTCCGAGCATATCATATAAATATTTATTTATAATGACATGACTATTTCTTGAAATATTGCAGATTCAATATATATAATTTTATTATAATGTTTTATTGATATTATAGGGTTAAGTTTATATTAAAAAAGACATTTATAATAAATAGGCTTTATAGACTATAATCTTATAGAACTTTTCATAGAGAATTTATATAAATTACTTTAGATTTACATGGCTCACGGAAAAATTGATAAAAAATATGTGCTGACAATCTAACCTATTTTGCATTTAATTCATTCCTCTATTATCTGTAACTTGATGATTCATCATTTTCAACTTAAAAAATAAAAACATTTTAAACGTGCAAATGATTATGTACTTTGTGATATTTACTTTCGAGATATGAAACATTATTTCATGTAATTTATCAGTAGGCCTATATCGATTTTCATGAAACCTAGGCTGTATTTTTCAGTTTAATTATAAAATAGATTTTATGCGACTAAAACCTCAAAACAATATGATTTCGTTTCAGCATTAGGAAAAAAACTTAAATTATTGAAAAAGAAGTAAGGTTGCTAACTGTATTGCTCTTCTATTTAAATAATTTATTTATGTCGGTATAAATCTAATTTGAAAATTTAAAATTAGATTAAATTAAATTTGATTTAATAAAAGAATCAAATCGAAAGAATCACGAAAAGTTTCTCAGATGCTGGTTTTTAAGCTCGAAAAATTTTTTAATCAGATTCAGGGGGCTTAAAAAATAACAGATATTTTATTTTGAACCAAATTAAATTAATACTTTTTAAAATCTTATGACAATTTAATATGAAGAAATGAACATTAAATCACGTTTATTCTATATTCATATCGAAAAAATATATCAATACAACATCCTATCTGAAAGTAATCCAAAAGCCACTTTAGAATTTTTTACACTTTACCATCCACTTCCAAA
This sequence comes from Olivierus martensii, assembly GCA_000484575.1. Lineage (NCBI taxonomy): Eukaryota > Metazoa > Arthropoda > Arachnida > Scorpiones > Buthidae > Olivierus > Olivierus martensii. The sequence continues at coordinate 6,034 of AYEL01062091.1, forward strand.
CTAGTTCACACGGATTTTTGAACGTCATTTGTCTTTCTGATTTTTTAAAACACTGTCCATAAAACGATAAAATTTCGAAAACTGCCTATATACAGCAAAGCTTGTTTTGTCTATTAAAATTAAATAAATTATATAGACCTAATTCAAAAATGTCATATTTATAATAGTTTAAAAGTTTTTTTAATTTTTATAAAAATATAATAAGATTTGTTATTTTAAACTGAAATTGTTAATTTATAAATTATTTAAAAAAATATGATTATATCGATTTTTCATTGGGATATAAAAATCAAATTCTGTAAATTCACAGTTTATTTAATGCTCTATTCGAATTTCAATAAAATAACTCTTTAAATAATAAATAAATTGAAGGGTTTGGTGCAAGAACCAGTTAAGTCACAAAAAGCACATTTCGAGAATATGAATAATGTTTTTGGACTTACCTCGTTTTTGCACCAAATATATAAAATTTGACATACGACTTGTAAAAGAGGACGTAAATAACATATTAAAGTGTAATCATTCTGTTTCATTTAAACATGCTGTATTATAATTAACATGCACAAGCCGACCACCTGTATAAACGACCAGTTTTAATTGGAACGGGAGGTGGTCGTGTTATACAGGTTCTATTGTATATGGAAAAATACATATTACGTTTTAATCTAATCTGTAGATTAATTTTATTTGTATAAACTGAAAAAATAAATTAATTTATGAAATATTGATGATATAATTTTTCACTAAAATTTATAAATGGCTTTGAAATAAGAAAATTGTAGATATTCCCTGAATCATGTATATTCGATTTCCATAAATTCGACATTACGTAAAATATTTTCTATATATTTTTTTGATATATAGAGCATAAACATCTATTGTATTGTATTTGTAAGTTACAAGTCCGAACACGATGGGTCGGCCGGATGGCCGCGTGGTAAAGCTTTGGCTTACCACCCTGAAGGATCCGGGTTCAAATCCGGGTGCCACACCTCCAATTTTTCAGGAGGGGTCCGGGCCCGGCCTGTTGAACCCCATCCTTCAACCATCCGGTTGACCCCATCATGGGTGCTAGCCAGCCTGTGATGGGAGCTATAAATGGCCGCCGCCAGATACAGAATATCCCATATGGCGGCGTAATAAAACTAACCTAACCTAACCTAACCGAACACGATGGTTTACAACAATTAAAGTTCGTGTTATTTGATTTATTTATGTTTTATGTCATTTATTGATCTTAATTATTATATTACTGCTACAATATTGTTTCATGCGGCATTATATCCGGCATTATTAAAGCCACTATATCTCACAAGGAATATTCTTTATCTGGCAGTGCCAGTGATATGGCGGCGTAATAAAACTAACCTAACCTAACCTAACCGAACACGATGGTTTACAACAATTAAAGTTCGTGTTATTTGATTTATTTATGTTTTATGTCATTTATTGATCTTAATTATTATATTACTGCTACAATATTGTTTCATGCGGCATTATTAAAGCCACTATATCTCACAAGGAATATTCTTTATCTGGCAGTGCCAGTTATGGAGTCCATCACAGGCTGGCCAATATCCATGATGGGATCAGCCGGATGGTAGAAGAATAAGGTTCAGCGGGAGGACCCGGACCCCCCATGAAGAACTGGAAGTGTGGGATCCGGATTTGAACCCGGATCCTCCAGGGTGGTAAACCACAGCTTTACCACGCGGCCATCCGGCCAACATTTGCCTTTGGACATATGCATATATTTTTCTCCAAGTTTTCAGCAAGTATAGAAATGGATATTAATAATAGAAATAATCATCAAATTATTTTTAAATATTCAAATTATTATTTTTAATTAAAATTTTTTTTTCATATTTCATAATTTTTCTGCCGGATGATGTTAGTTAGTGAATTTATTTCACTTTAAGCCGCAAAGCCACTTCAAGGCCTCACCCTGTTTTGCGGATTTTTTGTTTTTCCAGAAACCTCATAATGACTAGGCAGAACCCCCATTATGAATAAAACTGGATTAACGTCTTCATCGCAGAACTATTTAGATCCGAAATAATATTAAATTATCATACTATTCATCAAAACAAATTAAAAAGCCGAAATTAAGACGCAAATAAAATTCTTGCTATAGAATTAAATTTTAGAGAAGTTAAAAATATAAAAATTTAAAATCGAGATTAATAAAAAAAATTTAGATTACAATACGATTGGAAAAACAGGCTTCATATAGTTAAGTGGATCCGCCGGGACGAATTGTACAGGCGTTTAGGCCTAATGCGATCGTATGTCGCGATCGCGCGTCGGTTCGAATGGGTGAATGAAATTCTCTGATAAAGTGACAACTACGACGGTTTAATCAACCAAGGATCTTTTATTGAGAAAGTGAAGTGTTGTACAAATCATTCCGGAGAAACCTTTCCTTTATGATGACAATACACAGTAAATTAGAGAATTGATTTGTTTTCTCTTCTTTTCTTTTGTTTAAAGTCTTTAGTCCTTATTAATAGTCTTTAGTCTCTTAGGCACAACACAGATTCTTTTCCGGAAACACGGAATATTGGAGCTAGCGCCGATGGTGAAGACCTCGGTGCAACAGGTAACTGTCCCGAACTGCACAGGAAGAAAATTTAGGCAAGGACTGGAGACAGAACAACACCGCAAATCCACACAGACAGAATTCTCTCGGCCGACTGCCTAAAGGCTGTATTCCACTTATCTACTTTCAGCGGTAGTGGCCAACGGTAGCGGTCGACGCTTAACGGCAAACCAATTCCACTATAAAAAGCATCGCAGCAATGTTTTGTACATTTTTCACGTAATCATATAAAAATATTGCGAGATCATATCAAAATGAAGAAAAATACACGATAAACTACTCTTTCACAAAAACCGGTTCGAAAATGATACATTTGAACTATCACCATTTGTAACTCGATTCATCATGTCAAAGCAATCTCTAAATGTACAATAGCGCTTAAAAAAATTGCATCAAACTGAATTTGGACAGTGGAGTTAAATCACTAGGAAATATGATCTTAGAGCAGCTAAGCTAGGTGCTGTTTCAGATGAATCCACACATCAACAGGAAGAAAACCGTGGCCTGGGAATCAAATTAAGATAAACTATTTTCATAAACGGAAAAAATTCTTCATTCCACTGATAAATTTTTATTGCTCTTGGTGAACACAAAATTGGTGAGGGATAACTATCCGAGTTTCAGATAATCCCTCACCAATTTTGTCAAAAAATACAAAGGCTTGAACCAATTTTGTCAAAATACATTGATCTATTTTTCCTTTTTTTTATAATATTCATGTATATATTTGTTTATTAGAGTCTGATCGTCACGTTGTTTATACCTCCTTGCAACAATATACTCAATAAACAGTCTACCCATTTCCTTGATTATTATTGCTAGTATGCAAATATTGCAATTTTATTATTTAATTATATCAAAAATGAAACATAACAATAAAAACAATTGTGATACTATATATTTGATACGCATTTATTTTTTTACTATTCCCATTCATTGTATTTTATTAAGGGATAAGCAGTGACAGCTTTTGAGAAAACAGTACAAAAAATTACGTGATGCAATTTTTTACTCCTGTAATATTCATATTTGTCATATACTATCGCCCTTGACATCTTTTCTTCGTGACTTCAATATCTTTATGAAAGTGTTCACAGTGTTCCTCACTACATCACCCAAATTTAAAGTGACCAGACATCCCGGATTATGCGGGACTGTCCCAGATTTGAGTTGTTTGTCCCGCAATGAAAACCATCCCGGATTGGACATGTAACCTTTTTTAACATTTTCGCAATGATACAAAGTTGTTGTTTCCTCTACTTCATATTATTGTTATTAACTGGCAATAAATGTTTCTACTTGCATGAAAAGTATTGAAGATAATAAAAATACTATTATGGAAGTTGTTATAGAAATAACTGATTTAAATTTCAAATTAAAAAAAAAGATGGATATGCAGTATCTACCACTCATTGTACGTCATTGATGCAAGATAGATAGACTATTTAATCACTTTGATACGAACAACATACCATTCAGAAAAATTAAAATATAATTGAATTTGCGTTATGTTTGCCAGGGACCAATGGTGCAACGGAAATTTTTTTCAGTGGTGAATAAGTTTTACACCTCAGAAAAAACGCGGCTGAGGGCAGAAACGTTGAAAGCAATATACAAATTAAGTGCAATTTTTTCAATTCTTGCGAAGAATTTTATAAAAATATTTCAAATAATGAAGATTTATTAAAAATTTCATTCTATGGAAAAATACATATAAATAATGTATTTATTTATTATTATTCAATATATTGACGGTTGTATCTATATATTCATTTTTGATATTTTTTGTATTTAGATTGTTATTTTTTGTGTAGTTAATTTTTTGTTATGAAAAAAAAGTGTTTTTTATTTTTTATTAATTTATCAGAAATATGTATTTTTTTGTAATTATTAAATTAAGAAATACATAAAAAAATAGATCCAAGACATTTTAATGACTCGCAACTAAATAAACTAAGAAAATGGTGTCCTCATGAAGGTATTAAACGTATTTTTTAATTTTTGCCTGGCATTCCAACATAATACCTTTGGCCACTTTACCCAAATTTGAAATGAAGACATATAGGTATAAGTAATGCATTTTTTTAAGCATTCTATAATCCAACAAGCGATTCTATTTTAATTTGTCCATAAATTCTTTATAATTCTCAATCTTATCATCATCAAAAACGTACTACCATCCAAAAAATTTGTCAAATATTCAGTAACAGCCATTTTGTCTTTCAATTGTGACTGTAACATCCACTGTGCTGTATTTGTAGCCAAATAAATATATTATTCGTTACTTTTACGACAAACTTAGCTATTAATAGAGCTATGGAAGTTTTTGTATAATTCTTGAAATATTGATATCACAGCCTAGATCTTTCGGCTTTTAGAAATTGTTTAAATATCGCAACCGTATTACAGTTTTTCATAATAGATTAACAGTGAATATAGATATTTTTATGGAACAAAATCAGTTAAGAAAAGTAATAAAATACATTTTAAAAAAGCATAAAATAATCTATTATAGATTATTTATATTATTTATAAAATTTATATTAATTAAATGAACACGAAATTCTGATTACGTAAAAAGCAATAGAACCAATCAGTTATATAGATTTACATTCAGCATCAGTCAACCGTAGAAAATAGCTTTAATAATTTCTTGTTACACAGTTTAATCAAATTTATTCTTTCGTTGTTTGATTAGATTCAATCAAACCGATAATAACAATTTCAAAAGTTAAAATAAGTGATAAATAATTAAAAAATAATAATTATAATTAACTTGAGATCTGTTTCAGTAGATGGCGATTTACACATCCTAAATATCTTAGAAATTCAACAAATATCCAATTTCATCAGTAAATGGGTATTTTTATTTAACCTGTCATTTATTATGGGCAAACACATTACTTTTTAGAAATAATATAACTAATGGTTGTGAAATGATTAATATAATAAAAATTAATTTATCGTATTTTAAAATTTTTATTTATTGTGCGAATTATTAAGCGTACGCTCTTTCTCAACACATCTAAAGTGTGCAGAGAAACATGATGTACAGGGTTTTAAAGTATGGTACTGTAATGTCTTTCCTATATCTGTTAATAACTTGTCTCTATCCAACGCTGAAATCAAAAACAAAAGATTTTCCAACAATAATGAACCGATGAAGTCATTCTAAACGAAATATATCTTCATGTAATTAATAAAAACCATGTTAATGTTTTTTAAACAACTCTAGTTCTGCATTCTCATTCGTCACTCTATTGACAGAACAGTCTATCAAGTCTCCCTGATATATTGGAGAATCCCTTCAACTACGTAGTCTTTCCAAAATTATGCTTGATAAGTAAATATTCTTAAAGATGATTTTTTAATGAAAAATACAAATTTTATTCTTTATATATAAATGATAATAATAATAATTAATATTCAAAAATAATTGGCGTTATATTAGACTTTTGAAATTCCATTATCTTTAAAAAGCTCTGAGTAAATTTTCCTCTGTAGAATATTTATAAGCTCTAATTCAATTTTTTAACTGATATCTACGAAAATCAGCAGTATTGAACTTTACATTCTAAATTAATGGTACTCAAAGAGATGCATTAATTTAGAATGATAATTTTTTCTGATGCAGGTTGAATTGAAGTATCAAAGTAATGATTTGATCAATCTCATGAGTGCGAAAAGGTTATAACAGAATTCATTAGCATGCGAATTAAAAATTTTGTGCTTTTCAATGCATGAACAATAAAACATCAATAATAAACTTTTTAACTTGTAAAAAAGTTCACTATAATACGAATCGGAGAAAAGAGTTTAAAATTGAATAAAATAAAAACTAAAAATTACAATTCAAAACGATTAATGCAAAAATTATACATAAGTTGTTGAAACATCATGCTTAAACTACAAAATAGCTTAAAATAAAGTTTCCTAAACTCAATTGATTTGCATAGGAAAATTTTCAGTAACAGTTGGGATTTAATGATATTCTATATTGCAGTGGAATAGTTAATAGTCAATTATATTTATTTTAAATTATCAATTTAGTCATAAAAAGTGTTTTTTTATTCTATATATAGATTTTTACTTTAGACATATTATTGTTCGTAAATCCTTTCTAATATAGGCTCCAAAAAGAGATAAAAACTTAAAAAAAGTAAGCCAAATAACAAATTAACGATTCTTGATTTATAAACGAATTTTTTTTTAATCTTTCATGTTTTTGTCTGTTCCTATAAAAAAGTAATTATGCAAAATTAATACAAATTTCGCGCTATTGGCAAATCGAACATATTGTGGAGATGGCAACTTTAATAAACCGCAAGTCAATATTCTGCTCATTCAAAGTAACAAATAATCAAAGGAAAGTGATACTTTCGTTAACAGTTTAAAATATTTCAATTGAAATGACATTAAAAAACAAAAATATAAAGTGGAACATCATGGATGCCTATGATAAGTATCTAACATTATTCCGGTGTCGAGAGTGCCACGATTGGCGTCTGCGCCTGCGGTAGATCGTTTCGGGGGCGAAGGGCGAAGGTGGTTAAGGGTTTAACAAAAGAAGCAAAAATGACACAAAAATGGATGTAATAAGTATGAAGATAAACACTCTGGCTTGTAACAATAAAAGGAAGACAATGAAATAATGACAACAGCGGTAAGTGTCTTCCGTTAAATCATACTTACCTTCTATGACAGTGACATTGGAAGATGGCTACTGCGCCTGATCCAAAGGCTGCGGGTTCAGTACCTGTACCAGCCAACAAAACCAAATTTTTTTCTCCAACTCTCCCACCGTCTTTCATCCAAAAGTTATTCAGCACATTCCAGAAACAAATATCCATTCGCATATACTCTATTTTAATTTTTCCATGTTCATTTTAACATATCCAGTTGTCAGATATATGCTAGATCTATGAAACACAGTTTTATACATTTTTTGTAAATAAACATATTATAAACTATTTTACATATTTTAACATATATTAATTTTCCACTAGTATGCATTTTCTGATTGTTTGGGATGTAATAAAGTTTTTTGGTAGTCTTATTACAGTTGTTTCTTTTAATATAACTTTTTCAACTCTGGATGGATTTTCAATATAGTATTAGTTTCTCTATGTGGATGAAACAAAAGAAAATATTTGTATATAAACGAAATGTTTACATATAAAATTTTCTGAAAATTTTATAATATTTTTAGGATTTGAATAACTGAGTTTTACAAAAAAAATAAATAATTTTATTCAGAATTAATACATTTTACAGTTTAGTAAAATATTTTCAGTGGTAGAAAATTGTTTTTTGTTGATTTAAACATTTTATTGTTAATTATATTACATTTTAATTTAATGTGGTTAAATTTGTGCAAAAATGATTATTTTAAAAAACTTGATACAAATGAAATTATAGGAATATATTATATTTTTATTTTATTTACAATGTTGATAATTTCAATTGTTTGCAATTATTATTAATAAGCAAACGTCAATTTAATACTTATTTAACTTTAAAGATTCTTTTGAAATATTTATTATTATTATTATTTTTATTATTTTTTATATTTATTTTTTTGAAATATTTATTATTATTTAAATTTTATTTTTATAATATTAAAAGCAGCTTTGATAATAAATTGCAATTTAATGTAAAGAGATATCAAGTTAGAATTTAATTCCCAGTTTATAAATAACAAAACTAACTAAGCGCGAAATGCAAATTATGTAAAATTAATGAATTCATGCTTAGACAGAATTTAAACAGGAAATTAATGATATAAAATTAGGAGATTTACCATAAAGTAAACTCTTTTTTTTTCTGTTCTATTGAAGTAGGCAAGATTTAAAATGTATTAGTAATGCTAATCTTCAACATCGATTTGTATCTGTCTGTCATTTTATCAGTACGCTGCATTCACTTTAATCGATTTATTTATAAATTAAGGAATGAAGGTTAATCATAGTTATTTTATTTAAAAAATTAGGTTTATTATTTTTTAATTTGTTAGTGTAATACTTCATTAATTGTTGAATATACTTAAGTTTCTTTTAATGTAATATTGAACTAAACGGATGATCCAGTCTTATTTCTGAATTTTAAATAATTATTTTAATAAATAAGAAATTTAAGAAAATAAATTTAGAAATTGCTTGACTAATTAATAGTTCATTAATTAATTCAATATAAATAAATCGATACAATTATAACTTATAATTCATAAATGATTTATTGTTATCGTAAGTTTAAACTTCAAAATTAACATTTATTGGAATTAATCTTAAATTAAAATTTAAATATATTAAGCAACATAAAAAAATTATTTGGTCCTAATTTTTAAGAAAAATTTGATGTTTTAAGCATTTCTTTTCTGAAATACTCGCTTATAATTATGAGAATAAAAAAAAAATGTTTGCAAAATTTAAGAACTGTTTTTCTAAATTAACATGAGCATCTTAGATAACATTATTATTTATTTAAAAGTATTACTACTCAAACACTGATATTATCCAGGATGTTCAAGCTCATTTATAGGAACTTAATTTTGTTTTTCTAAATTAACATTACTACTCAAACACTGATATTATCCAGGATGTTCAAGCTCATTTATAGGAACTTAATTTTTAATTTTACAAACAATAAGTAAATTTTATTTATGAATTTCAAGAAAGAAACTTCCAAACTTTTAATAAATCTTAATACTAATGGGATAACTATAAATACTATACAGTGGTGCCTCGCAATTCGACACTAATCCGTCGCCCAAGTAATGTCGAATTGCGGGACAATATTTTCCATATAAAATTATGTAAAATAGATTAATTCGTTATCGGTCCCCATCCTACTATCCTAACGGGTGAAGTAAGAGAGATATACTATATTATTTACTATATTATATGTATATTACTATTGTATAGCACACTAAATTACAAAATACACTATTTTATACACCACACATAATTTATTAGCCCTTAGATGTTGGAATGAAGTCTTCCAGCAGACACACACAATTTACGAGGTATTAGCTCTTGGATGTTGGAATGAAGTCTTCCAGCAGATACTCTAATACCCATAATCTTCTCTCTCTGTGGCAAAATATTATCACAGTTGTCCTAGGAACGCCATACTCGAGTTATATTTTAATTGTTCTACCTTTCTGCACTTTATCTACAATTTTTTTTCATCTCTTTCTCAATCGAGTGTTCTTCTTTTCGGAATTATTCCTCTGGTCAGTTCTCTTTCAACCATTCTTACATTTCACTCAAAAAATAATAATAATTACAAATTTTTTACTTTCTGAAAAATATAGAATTAAAAATTAACATAAACAACACGGGTAAACACTAAATTAGCTCAAAAAGAACTGACAAATAGCAAATGACATCACACAATCCATGCACGCGCATGCGGCAACCCGCGAAACTCAAATGTCGAATTGCGAGGAACCAGTGTACTGTATATTCAAGTTACGAAGCGGATTAAGAACTCATCTTTTTTTTATTCCATTCGGAACCACTGTACTGTATATTCAAGTTACGAAGCGGATTAAGAACTCATCTTTTTTTTATTCCATTCAATCCTTAATCTATTTTTAAATTCTTCAATTTGTATGTGGAATTGAATTAATATATTCTATTTGATATTACTTTATACACCTTTCTTAAAACTGTAAATCCCATGACATGCCTATTGGAGACTACTTTTTCAGAATTTAGGTTATTTTGTGTAAAATGTGTCTAGAATTTTTGCTTGATGTGATATTTTTCTCTTCAGTTTTAATTTGGGAAACATTTTTAATTCAATATTCTCTTTTAGATTATTGAAAGAACGTGTCATTACTCAACCAATCCTTCTTAGCATAACATTTTATTTAAAATAATAAAATCAAATGTTATGCATATTATTTTTAGAAACGGAATTTTTTGGTTTTTTCATTAAATATGTTTCATTATATTTAGACTACAGTACTTATAAACTGAAATATTATAATAATTACAGGCATTGATATACAGTGGTACCTTGGTTAACGACGGTAATCCGTTCCAGCATTACCATCGTTATCCAAAGCGCGATTCCACATAGGATTTAATTGAAAATTGATTAATTCGTTCCGGCTCCTTCCGACAACCATAGTAAATATTAAAAATGCAGATAAAACTCATTTAAAATGTCCTAAATATATGGAAAATATCATTTCTTTATTATATTTGCTACAAAAAAATTAACATTAATAAAATGAATTGTTCGTGGAAACAGTTTTTAATTATCAATCTTCACCAGAAGGACAATTGAGTTCACTTCTAAGTTTTCTGACAAACGAACCCGTAAACACTGATTAGCAGCTTATAAATTAAATGATTATTAGCCTATATAGATAAGATTTGATTTTGCCTTTTGATGGCGAACGAAAAGTGACACGCACCGATTATCCAAAAGGCATTTCTTTCATCCAAATTTGTAACATAATAATGGTTTTAGGATGTTCATAAACACTTCTTTTTTAATGAACAAATATTTTAAAGTGCTCATTTAAATTTTTATTTTTAATTTGTTTTATGATAATTATGTTATATAGATCTTAGTTTACAACTTCCTACTTAATAAATTCTTGAGTTTCTCAATTCTCAGTTTCTTTTTTGAATATGAAATATTAAAATTTGAAAATATGAATCTTGATTGCAATAATAAATACTGAACATTCATAAAAAAACATTTTAAACCATGTATGTAAGTATACAATACATAAATATGGGTTTATAGGCAAAACTCGATCATATGCTATAAAATCAGAAAAATCAAAATGGCACTGAAAAGTAAAAATTAATATGCTCTCTAGTTTTACAGGCATAATTTGTAAATAACTTCCTGATTTCTTTGTAAGGCAGTAGTTCATCTGGGACAAGTAGGTAAGAATAATAGCTATCTACTTATCTGAAAAATAAAAATTCTTTAACATTTATATAACAAAATAATTTCACTATTATAATTCTTGATTTTAAAGGCTACATTTTCATTTTTTTAAATAAATCATTATTTAATCATAAACCATTAATTTATTGGCCTTCACTTAATTTTACCATGGTCAAATTTCATTGGTATGAATAGAACCTGTGATTGTAGCTATATCTATGGAAAACTTATGCTTGATTTATGAATTTTCACTTTACAACAATCTCTAGATCTGAATTAACTCAAAATTGGGAACTACTAGTATTTGCAATATAAATTCAACTAAATATCATATTCTTATTCTCAAAATTATATTTCAATTAACTTTTTTCAAAAAAACAAAAATGTTTTAATAAAATATTTATACAGTAATACCCCAGAGTTATATAATAGGTGAGACCAGAAAGCATTGCATAAGTCAAAAATTATGTAAACCAGGTAGGTTCCCAAATCTAATTTCAGGTACATATGTATTAGATTTTTAACTGGCTCTTTATTACCAAGAAAACAACAAATTATAAAAGTTTATATATGTAATTGTAATTAAAAGCACTTAATCAGCAAATCAGCAAATGAAATATGCAGTCTAATAAAATACTGTACCTGTATCACATTTAAAAAGTTCAAACCAATCGACTCGTGTGACATGTATTCACATGAAACATGTCCATACAAGCTCACACAAGCACAGATCTGCATGTCATGATTAATGTGTCACAAGTTGTGTGGGTGAGGGAGGGGGCAGGATGAGAAGTTATGTATCTCCAAATTTATGTAAGTTGGGTATTACTATATTGAAAACATTTAAAAAATATTTTTTCATTGAAATTTAAAATTTCATTATCTCTTAAGTGTTATCTAGTTGACATATTTTATTAATTTATTTTTATTTGTTAGTTTCTTGAGAATATCTGATCAGAATTAAAGATGTTCTGTTGGAGCATAAAAAAAAAGAAATAAAAAATCACTGATGAAAAATGGGAGGACAAGATTTTCCTAATGCTTTATATGTTGTTGTTTGAAATTTTTAGATATTTTGTCTTAAAAATATTAAATTTATGCAAGTTATTTTGATTCTGAAGTCTTGAAAATTAAGTTAAAATGTACTTTTACAGTTAAGAATTATTGAAAAGCATCTACACCCACATTTTTAATTAAATGGTTTTTGCTTTAAAATGAAATTTGATCATTTAAAAACTTATAATAGTTTACTCAATTAATTTTTTATTATTAATACACTATAATATATTACATGCTCCTGGATTTGCATTTAGAAAATTTCAAATGATAGCTTGTTTGTTACAATACAATTGATAATTGTAATTTGCTACAATTGTTACAAATTACAATTATCAATATGTAGGCTTGCTGAAAATCTTAAATAATTCTACACAGAAGTGTGAAAGATCTTCAGCCAACTTACTGGTTGGTTCAAACAAAATTCCATATTCAATTTTATTTAAAAATCAGAAATTACAAATTAATGACTACCTGTAAAATTATGGCTGCAGAATATGCTTTTCAATTACTTATAGTAATTATAAAAGCACATTTTAGCTAAACTTTTAAAAATGTTCAGGATTGAAATAATTAGCATAAATTTAAAATTTTTAAGGCATAATATGTAAAAATTTCAAAGAATAATATATTAAGCATTAAGACTGTTTTGCTCTCCCATTTTTCATCAAAGATTTTTTTAATTCATATTTGCCTTTTTTATATTCCAACAGAGCATTTTTAATACTAGTTCTGAATTTCTTTTTTCTTAAGTATCTAGTCTCTGAAGCATACATTGCAGTTGGGATTATAAATTACACTATGTAATTTTAGTTTTAAGTGTTTAAATTTAGTTACTCTTCCTAATTTCAGTTTGTTGAATGAGGACTATGTCAATGAGAATGTGCTTAATTAAAGTGAAAGTATCAAGATTTTCAGTTATTACTGTTCCTTGCTAGTTGAACTGATACATGTTTTCAATGTTTGTCCTGTTAAGAGTAAGATTGATTTTTTTCGTATAACTATGATGGTTTTTTCTTCTGTGTTTATGATTAAATGTTTTAACTACATTGCTTTGTCTGATTATTAAATTTGTCATTTTATCTTTATCTACTATTATAATAATATTGTCTGCATATTTTATTATTAAAATTAAAATTATTTAATTAAAAATTTTTGTTATTAAAATTATAATTCTGTTTTTACCATCTAGAGCAGCGATGCACAAGCAAACTGTGACCCTCCATTGATTTGTTGGTGGCCCTTCTCACCATGTATTATTTTAACAAGTCACACAATCAACAAAATATTTGTAGTTTTGAACAATGCCTTTTCAAATAGTATTTTTCTGATGTGAAATTATATTTAATGATTTGATGATGATGTTTTTAAACAATAAGGAAAAAATAATAATAATATTTGTAATAATAAACATTTTTTTATTTTTATTGTATTTATGTGTGTGAAATAGATAATTTAAAAAAATTGTACAAGCCCACAAACTAGCCCTACTGCTTAATTAATGAAAATTTAGAATTAATTTTGTATTTGGCTACTACAAATGTCAAATCTAACATAAAAAAAATTGTTAAATCAATGCAATACCACACATCTTATTAAAAATTCTTTGTTTAATTTTGATTATGTTTCTTTCTAACATGTAATTAATAAACATGATATGACATATAACTTTCATGGTTTTGTTTGTGACCCTCCTATAAGTTACAATGAATCCATGTGGCCCTTGCTGTTAACAAGTCTATGCATCCCTGATGTAGAGCTACATTGATAACTTCTTACAAATATATATTTAAGAGGTAAAAGGAGAGGGTATCCCTGAGCAACTCCTATGTTCATTTTTATTTTGTTTGTTATAATATTGTTGAATTTAATTATTGCATTTTCATATTGATAGTAATTTTTTTCTTTGAAATTAAGAATATCTTTGTCAATTGAAATTGTTTTACAATGGGATATGGTCTTTTTTTTTTTTTTTTTTTTTTTTTTTTTTTTTTTTTTTTTTTTTTTTTTTTTTTTTTTTTTTTTTTTTTTTTTTTTTTTTTTTTTTTTTTTTTTTTTTTTTTTTTTTTTTTTTTTTTTTTTTTTTTTTTTTTTTTTTTTTTTTTTTTTTTTTTTTTTTTTTTTTTTTTTTTTTTTTTTTTTTTTTTTTTTTTTTTTTTTTTTTTTTTTTTTTTTTTTTTTTTTTTTTTTTTTTTTTTTTTTTTTTTTTTTTTTTTTTTTTTTTTTTTTTTTTTTTTTTTTTTTTTTTTTTTTTTTTTTTTTTTTTATGGGATATGGTCATTTCTGACTCATTGCTTTAGATAAAATTTTGCAGGATGGTGGCAGTCCTTGTATAGATTCACCTGACAAAAGATTAAATATACAGAATGCTAAGAGAAATAAGGGAAAGAGATCTGACAAAATCTTATATATTAAATTGGCAAATATAGGTTAATTGTACAGTGTGTGAATGAGATATCTTGAAAGGAATGTGCATTTGAACTTTTGTGAAATGACATTGTTGACTATGGTATAGGATGACAAATAATAAATTTGCAAGAGTGGTATGAGTATGCTGATGAATGAGAGACAAAAAGTGCATGACAGATACAATGATCTATACATTGTATCTGTCATGCACTTTATATAATCCTTAACATACAACAGGGATTAGATTTGAATTCCGCTAAGTTGGAATGGTCAGAAGTTGAAATGCTCAAAATTTATGGATTTCTCATTTCTAATGTTTACTAGAACATTATACATTATCTTAATAAATATAAAGAACAGAAAATTACAAGAATCAGACACAAAAAAAATAATATTTTCTATATTTCCTATCATTGGGTCAGGAACTCAAACCCATTGAATTGATTGATTGGTTATAAGTTGGAGCAGTCATAAGTCGAGGATTATCTGTTTAAATAATAGAGTGATGTGAGTGAGGATGAAGTTAGTATTAAAAAGCTGTTTTTGATTTCTGTATTCTTATAAATGGTTTAAATAAGAATGAGAAAGCCAAGTACTGATCTGCGTTATATGCTGAATGAATATCATGGCAATAAGTGAATGATTGTGACAGATATTTGAGTAGCAATATTGATATGAAGGGATAAGTTGGGAACTATGGTGATTGTAGAGTGAATGTCAATCAGATGGAACTGATGAAAATCTATTGAAAAGGGGTTGTTTTACTCGCTTCAAGTATAAGATCATTCGTGTATACTTGGGGGAGCTGTGAGAGAGATCAGAAGAGTATGATTGACTTAGTTATATGTGATAAGAGATTAGCGAAAAATTATGGCTATAATTGATGAGAGGTGCAGAGAACAGTATTTGATGATTTCAAGGATGAATCTGCTGAATAGATGTATGAACATAAAGAGAATGAAGAATTTCAAATGTGAATGAGAGTGGAAGATCTTATTTGAAGTGAGATATTTATAAAAAGTTGTTTAGATATAAAGGCTGGATCTAGTAGAAGAGATATGTTCAATGTAGATATTTGGACACATTTTTTGAATGTGTGATAAGTATTGCAACAGAGATACTTGATGAAGCAAGAGTATTCTTGCTTCATTAAGTATCTCTGTCGCCATGATAGAATGATAAGGTTTCATGTGTTGTCACAGAGTAAACAGCATATCTGGGAATATTAAGTAGAAATATGAGTGCAGATGAATATCATAAATGCAAGAAACAAGATTTCATGGATGGTAAAAGAAAATAAGAAGGAAGTGGTGAGAAAGATGGAAACTGCAAAGTGATTTTGAAAGGAAAAATGTTTCAAAAGTATATGAGAAGTTTGAGGATGCAATATGGAAGTTTGTTTAATGTGAAAGATAAAGATGGCAGAATATTGTTGGATGAACAGAATATATGTAATGGATGAGTGTGAGAATGGGGATCAAATCAATGTGGAAGAGTGAAGTTGATACATTGAAATGTGGTAAGAACCCTAGCATTGATGGGATCACAGCTGAGATATTAAAATATAATAGGAAGTCTTTGGTGGAATGGGATTTGGAAATTATGCCATAAATAGTATGTTTTTGAATAACTAACTACAACCATGATTTTATCCCTATTTATAGAGAAAAGGGTTGTCGCCCTTCTCTTATGACAGAAGTGTATGTAAGAATTTCTAAAATGTAAATACTGAGTGTGGTTGAAAAGGCGAAGTTGAGATAATGAGAAGGGTAATTAATAGGAAAGTTTGGGATATACAATGTATCTTCAGGAGTGGAATAAGATATGCAGACCAGATTTTTTCAATGAGTATGATTGTAAAGATAATTACCATGAAGGGGATATTCTGTGCATTTGTGGATTTTGAAAAGGCATATGAATAAGTGAAGAGAAATAAGTTGTGGAAAGTTTTCTCTATTTCATATCATCTATACATTCTACACCATATTCTCTCAGCGTGAAAGAGTATGATATGGATCAGGGATCGTCAAACTTTTGAGACTGAAGAGCCAAACTGTCACTCACAACAATTTATGAATTATTCGAGAGTCATAAATATATTTTAAAATAAGGAAAATTTAAATGAAGAAAAAATCATACAAAAATTGATCTTTGGTTTTAATCAGTGTGAACAATGAGCTGTCTACCATGTGCTCAACTATCTCCTCCATCCCTCTGTATACTCCACGCTTGCTTTCCCCTCCCTGACATCATGTTTCAGGCATCTTAGTGCCACAAAATTTTGCAAGACCTATAAAACAAATGAAATCACTATTATGTGAATAAAATTCTTTAAAATTTTTATAAATGAAAATAGTTTTATTTTCATTTTCAATTTTACTTCAGAGTTTTATATTCATTTAGTTTTATTTTCATTTTCAATTTTACTTCAGAGCCGCATGTGGCTCATGAGCCACAGTTTATTTTCATTTTCAATTTTACTTCAGAGCCACATGTGGCTCATGAGCCACAGTTTGCCAATCCCTGATATGGATGAACAGCTGCTATCAATGAGACTTACATGTGAGCCGCTCACTTGCCAAATTGATTAACTCCACAAAACGAAAAGTAGAAAAAATTGATAAAATGATATACTTTGATTTTTAAAATTCCCTTTAAAATATAAATTCAAATAAACATTGTATAATGTATTATTACATGTGTAGCTTTTATCTAATGACATATAAAATGCATAATATAGTATATCCTTGGAGCAATCGTTATTATTATTACAATTTTTATGTGACTGGTGGAGTTAATCAATTTGGGCAAATGGAAAGAAAAAATAATAATAATAATAATACCATCGAATTCAGTCTTCAAAATATTTTTAAAAATAAGTTAAGGCAGTATGTATTTCAAATGTTAAACAAAAGTTTGGTTGCTAGGTAATATCAGAGCATTGGGGGAACGAGGTTGAACACAGAGTTAAGGTTGGTTCCCACTATCCGCCATGGTAAGTGGAATGGTCAAAAACCGTCGCAGATAAACGCGCTTGTGGATTTCCACAGTCGCAATAAGCTTCACTATCCCCAAGATTTTTAGTGCCATCCCCATAATTCATTTCGTGTAAAACAAAACGGATGCTAATCAACGAAAGGTCGCGCTGTTTATCAAATGATGTTAACAGCTGCAGTAAATGAGAAAACTGAAACAAAATCGAGGAAGAGAAAATGTTGGATTGAAAATATTTATAAGAAGAAATACGAGCAATGTTTCTATGCAATTTTGATTAAAGAGATGAGATTTAATGACAGAGAATCCCCCCATCTTGACTCTCAAGGTTGCCAACCATTTAATGTCACAAAATGCATGGATTTCATTGGTGGATAATAATCTCGATGGATTTTACCATCGCGGAAAAGTTGAATCCATCTAGACACTGGACGATAGTGGTTTTTTTCTGTGGTATGATGTAAAAACTGCACTGCTTTATCTACAACACGCAACACGTGCATATTTTGCCGTGGTTCCATGCTAGTGGGAACCAACTTTTAGTCACTGTTATCGAGTTATGGGTTGCAGTAGAGTTTCCATATGGTCTGCCTTATTTTTGATTTTAATCATCTTTTACTTTGTTTAATATAATAAATTATTTATTTTGCAAAGGTGTTATATTAATATCCACATATAATGAAACAGTTCATTACAGCTCTTTAGCAAGTACAAAATTTTTTATTCTGGCATAACATTTTCGAACCTTAAGCGGTTCCTCTTCAGTGCCTCTCACATACAAAATCACATACAAAATCATTTTGTGAAGAGGAACCGCTTAAGGTTCGAAAATGTTATGCCAGAATAAAAAATTTTGTACTTGCTAATGAGCTGTAATGGACTGTTTTATTATAATATTAAGCAAGTTGTTTTTGATTATTTAAATCCACATATAACAATAACCGATTATTTTTTATGACAAAATGAACAGCTTACCATTATTATCTAATATATGCTATTGTATTAAAAAATTACTTAACTAAATTCTTATTGCCATATCCTAGATGACTAAAGAAAGATCTTGACTAAAATCAAAAAATTTATTCAATAAAAACTGGTTAGCCAATCTTTCATATAGGCAGTATTGTACCTTTCTTACACATTTCTCAATTGATCCTTCCAATTTAGTGATTTTAAAAGATGTAAAAATATATTTCTAACTTTGAAAGGTAAACTTAAAAAATGTGTTAGGTATTATACGACACTTATAAATGTTTGAATTACATTATTGCCATGATTTACATTAGAATATGGAGTTAATCAAATTGGCTTCTGAAATAAATCACATATAACAATAACCGATTATTTTTTATGACAAAATGAACAGCTTACCATTATTATCTAATATATGCTATTGTATTAAAAAATTACTTAACTAAATTCTTATTGCCATATCCTAGATGACTAAAGAAAGATCTTGACTAAAATCAAAAAATTTATTCAATAAAAAACTGGTTAGCCAATCTTTCATATAGGCAGTATTGTACCTTTCTTACACATTTCTCAATTGATCCTTCCAATTTAGTGATTTTAAAAGATGTAAAAATATATTTCTAACTTTGAAAGGTAAACTTAAAAAATGTGTTAGGTATTATACGACACTTATAAATGTTTGAATTACATTATTGCCATGATTTACATTAGAATATGGAGTTAATCAAATTGGCTTCTGAAATAAATAAATTATTATTCAATGGCTAAAAAAATTTTTGTCATTTAGTGGTGTTAAGCCTAACTATTAAGAAAATTTATTATTATTATAAATAGCTAATAGTGAATCAAGTGTATTGACACTAAAATTTAAAAAAATTCAAAAAGTGGAGTTAATTGATTTGGCATGTGAACGGCTCATATATTAACAATTGTTCAAGTAGTGAGAATGGATAAAGGCATATCAGAATGGTTTGCAGTTAAGAAAGGAGTAAGGTAAGAATGTATGATGATCTTATGGCTCTTAAATTTGTACATGGATGCATGTTTAAGAGAAGCTATGAGTTAAGTTGAGAGTGAGGATGGATGATGATAGAATGTGCAATCTGCTATTACCAATGACTGTTCTCTTTGAGAATGAACAAGATTTGAGGATGCTTTAGTGAGACATATGAAAAGAGACAGATAAGAATTAAAGCACGAAAGATTGGTCATTCCCAGGTCTCCCAATATAAGATTCTGGATTCATCTCCTCATCCTTTATGTGATCTGGTCATGCTGAGTTCCTCCAGACACAAATGGGCAGAGCATTTCAGGTTCTTTTAGGCTTTACATCTCCAAGTCAGGGAATGTGGGTCTTCCATCTCTTCCAAATAATCAATTCTACTATTAGGGCCATGCTCTCATATGGTACCCCAATGTTTGCTGCAGCTCCTCCATCAATGTTGAAAACTGTCTTTACCTGGCATACTTTATGGCCTTGTAGGTGAGTTTGGAGTTTTCCTGTACCACTCTGTCACTCACTATTTTGGCAAAGGCAGAGAGTCTTACTCTGGAGTCATTTTCAGACATTCTGGCCTTTATCTTCAACATATCTCAAGATCCCATTGGTTCCCACTGTTGAACCAGTTCCAAATCTTGAATCACTTGAAATTCTGTTGTTGGCAGAGTTTCAGAAACTGTTTGAATTGTATGCATCCTGCTCTTTGGATTTTGGAAAGCAAAATTCGACATACAGATCTCTCAGTATACGTTCCATCATTCTGTTTGGAGAACTACACATCTATATTTGAGAGAGAGTGTTGTGTTAATAGAAAAATAAGATGATCAAATGTGCATTGAAAGTTGTATGTTTGGAGATATCTAAGAATGAAAATTTGTCAAAGAATGTTAGAATGACTGTTCATTAGTGTATGTGCTAATCCTGATGTTGTATAGGAATAAGGCCTAGGAAAAAAGCATTTTATGCTGTGGAGATAAGGTACTTGAGAGGTATGGCTAGAGTGATATATTATGATTATGTTTTAAATGAAAAAATACAAAAGCTGTGAGGAGCAAAATGAAGTGTGTCATCGATGTACTATATAAATTAACTGAATTTATTTGACCATATGAAATGAATGAGCAAAGAGTGATTGATGAACTAATTGTATTTTGTATGTATAGATAATAAATATGGTAGAGGGAAATTGAGGACAGAATAGAGAGAATAAGTGAATGAGTATCTGTGGATATATGAATTTGAGAATATAGATTCATATAAAGCATCAGATATGAAGAATAGAATGACTGTGGAGAAATATAATATAAATCAACTTAACTAGAAGATACCAATCAAATAATTTAAAGCAGCCAAATTTACCCATAGCATATTATTTTGGAATTAAACAGTATTTTTGATAATTTTTATTTTTAATCAAAGATTAAAGTTTAATTATTAAATAATAGATGGTACCACCTTAGCCTAAATTAAAATAATTAATTATTAATCCAACAGATGGTCACAATAGTGTAAAAATTAAAAATAATTATTAAGATACAGTTTATTTCCAAAATAAAGTGCTAGGAGTAAATAGTTGGCTGCTTTAGATTATTTGATTGGAGGAATAGATACTTTGTATAATATGTAGGAATAAGCATGTGTGGTGCAATCTGATCAGTGTGGTGTGTGAATGATGGTCTCTCTTTGACTACTATGACTACTGTCACTCTCTCAGCAGATTATGTGCATGAAATTATTGATATTTTGTTGTAAATATTTAACTTGCAAATTTAACTCTACATAAATGTAAACTATTATTTTAACTAACTGCTAATAAAAGGAATAAACATAAATGTTCCCTGTAAGCTCATAATCATTTTTGAAAAATTGAGATTTAACCTAAGATACATAAGTCGCAGATAGTCCCCTTGCAGATAAATAGCATGTGTAAGACAGTTATTCAACTTCATTTAATTCCAAAGTTTCACTGTGTTCTATATAGTAAAAACTTCAGTAATTCAGCATCTAATAACAAGATACAACTTTAGGCTTTTATCCCAATCAATTAGTCAATCTGCCATTTTGGAATTTTCTTTAATCCCAGCTTGTCTGTGCCTTTTTATTTATTAATGTCTTGAATGATTTTATTAACAAACCAATTATTTCTAAACTGTGCCAACTTGTAACTTAAATTGCCATGTCACTAGAGAGATGGAATTGTAAGTTGATAGAGATGCCAACTTGCAACTCCATCTCTACTTTGTGAAATGGGAGTTATCTATCTACCTTTTAATCTGGATGAGATACTGCTTGTTGGTCGATACCTGACTATCTGTTTTTTTGCTCTTAACATTCTTCCTATATAGATTGCCCAATTAAGTCCCATGCATCCAATGATCTAGTTTAATAAAATTACAGTAAACCCTTGCCGAACATGGGGGTTACATCATTAATATATTGCGTGCACGGCAAAATCGTGTTCTGCAAAGTTAACTTTCTATGGAAAAAATGTGTTAAGTATAGTTTGAATTAAGAAAGTATGCATAATTTAAACAAACCTAAATATTGTTGTAATTAGAAGGGGAAAATGAAACAAATGTTAATTGAAAGGATTTTTATTACTGCTTAATAAGTAGATACATGATGCAATTATTTTTTTAAGAAGCTGGTGATTTTTGCTTGGGATAATGACTGATGCAACTCTTTAAAAGTTTCACGGTAAGGAGCGAAGAATTTTTCATTGCTTCTCATATACCCTTGATTCATTTATAGCTGGTTCTCTTGTAAGCAATGAACACAAGTTGACGATTTTCAGCTTATCTAAAATTTCAATTTTCTGAGATAATGTCAAAACCTTATGTCTTTTTTTGCTGCTTTATCATCCTCATTCTTCCTCTTAAATGTCATATTGAATTTTTGAAATTAAAAGAAATACAAATGCAAAAGGAGAAGAGGATAAACACTGATTAATACATGATTATAGCTCTGCTAACGTCAGTGAAATGATATCAATTCGGCTTTGGTCACTCAGCTAGCTGGCAGCATCAAGCAGGATTGCCAGATGCGCAAATGGGTATCGTTGCAGATACCCACACCCTCATCAGTGTACTGCATATGAATGAAATTCTAGCATTGGACAAATTAAATGGAAACAATGAACATATCATGTTCTGCAAATCCGCAGTCGGCAAGGGTTTACTCTAACTGAAGATTGTTAATCAATTGTATTATCAATATTGGGAACCAATTTCTTCTCACCAAACTTGATCATCACTCTCTATAACTAATAAAGATAATTTAGTCACTCAACATTTACAAACATTTACACTCTGTAAAATAAGTAGAAGGACACAAGAAAAATTTTCACAAAATGTAAAAGAAAGGATTTTTATTCATGAAAAGTTTCATGAAGAACATAAAGGGATGAATATAAAAATAAATGACAATTGAAAATAATTTACAGAAATAGTAAATAATTTATATCACATCACAACTTGGCACTGTGAATAAATATGTAAAAA